>CANNZV010003700.1:0-56314 GCA_947561585.1 Caprella mutica
CTGTGATGATGTAATATCAGAGAAAAGAGTCACTGTGATGATGTACTATCAGAGAAAAGAGTCACTGTGATGAAGTACTATCAGAGAAAAGAGTCACTGTGATGATGTACTATCAAAGAAAAGAGTCACTGTGATGATGTACTATCAGAGAAAAGAGTCACTGTGATGATGTACTATCAGAGAAAAGAGTCACTGTGATGATGTACTATTAGAGAAAAGAGTCACTGTGATGATGTACTATCAGAGAAAAGAGTCACTGTGATGATGTACTATCAGAGAAAAGAGTCACTGTAATTATGTACTATCAGAGAAAAGAGTCTCTGTGATGATATACTATCAGAGAAAAGATTCACTGTGATGATGTACTATCAGAGAAAAGAGTCACTGTGATGATGTACTATCAGAGAAAAGAGTCACTGTGATGATGTACTATCAGAGAAAAGAGTCACTGTGATGATGTACTATCAGAGAAAAGAGTCACTGTGATGATGTACTATCAGAGAAAAGAGTCACTGTGATGATGTACTATCAGAGAAAAGAGTCACTGTGATGATGTACTATCAGAGAAAAGAGTCACTGTGATGATGTACTATCAGAGAAAAGAGTCACTGTGATGATGTACTATCAGAGAAAAGAGTCACTGTGATGATGTACTATCAGAGAAAAGAGTCACTGTGATGATGTATTATCAGAGAAAAGAGTCACTGTGATGATGTACTATCAGAGAAAAGAGTCACTGTGATGATGTACTATCAGAGAAAAGAGTCACTGTGATGATGTACTATCAGAGAAAAGAGTCACTGTGATGATGTACTATTAGAGAAAAGAGTCACTGTGATGATGTACTGTCAGAGAAAAGAGTCACTGTGATGATGTACTATCAGAGAAAAGAGTCACTGTAATTATGTACTATCAGAGAAAAGAGTCTCTGTGATGATGTACTATCAGAGAAAAGAGTCACTGTGATGATGTATTATCAGAGAAAAGAGTCACTGTGATGATGTATTATCAGAGAAAAGAGTCACTGTGATGATGTACTATCAGAGAAAAGAGTCACTGTGATGATGTACTATCAGAGAAAAGAGTCAGTGTGATGATGTACTATCAGAGAAAAGAGTCACTGTGATGATGTACTATCAGAGAAAAGAGTCACTGTGATGATGTACTATCAGAGAAAAGAGTCACTGTGATGATGTACTATCAGAGAAAAGAGTCACTGTGATGATGTACTATCAGAGAAAAGAGTCACTGAGATGATGTACTATCAGAGAAAAGAGTCACTGTGATGATGTACTATCAGAGAAAAGAGTCACTGTGATGATGTACTATCAGAGAAAAGAGTCACTGTGATGATGTACTATCAGAGAAAAGAGTCACTGTGATGATGTACTATCAGAGAAAAGAGTCACTGTGATGATGTACTATCAGAGAAAAGAGTCACTGTGATGATGTACTATCAGAGAAAAGAGTCACTGTGATGATGTACTATCAGAGAAAAGAGTCACTGTGATGATGTACTATCAGAGAAAAGAGTCACTGTGATGATGTACTATCAGAGAAAAGAGTCACTGTGATGATGTACTATCAGAGAAAAGAGTCACTGTGATGATGTACTATCAGAGAAAAGAGTCACTGTGATGATGTACTATCAGAGAAAAGAATTACTGAGATGATGTACTATCAGAGAAAAGAGTCACTGTGATGATGTACTATCAGAGAAAAGAGTCACTGTGATGATGTACTATCAGACAAAAGAGTTACTGTGATGATGTACTATCAGAGAAAAGAGTCACTGCGATGATGTACTATGAGAGAAAAGAGTCACTGTAATGATGTACTATCAGAGAAAAGAGTCACTGTGATGATGTACTATCAGAGAATAGAGTCACTGTGATGATGTACTATCAGAGAAAAGAGTCACTGTGATGATGTACTATCAGACAAAAGAGTCACTGTGATGATGTACTATCAGAGAAAAGAGTCACTGTGATGATGTACTATCAGACAAAAGAGTCACTGTGATGATGTACTATCAGGGAAAAAAGTCACGGCATGCTACTAATTTCACAAATTCACAGTTTTCCAATTTTCCATTATTTTAAAATCATTCAAATTAATTTTTAGTTATCTACAAGCATTACAATTAGTAAAGTTTCTTTTTTGGAAATGTGAAATTGGTAAACTGATAAATAAATTCTTAGACGGTAATTTTATGTATTTTATGTATTTAATAAAATGGAACCAAAATTTAAATTAGTATATTTCAACAACTGTTGAAAGTACAGCTTCCTTTCTAGTATCATTTTTATTGATGGGTTGCGAAAATGGTCAGAGAACGGACAATGAAGTAAGTTCAAATATTAAAAATTTCTTTATATTAGAAAACAACCCTTGAATAAAATAATTTTTTTCTTGGTTTTAGGAGCGTTCAAATAATTATTCATTTTATAAAATATTTACAATCTGGAGGAATATGTGTTTAAATACCAAAGGAACACACAAGATTAAATTCTAACAAGGTTTGTTAAATGTGCAGGTTGCAGGAAGACAGTAACTACGATCTGAAGACAAAATCAATTTTGTTCAGCAACTTCTTTTGAAAAACAGAAAAGGTTTTTGTTAGAAGAAAGGATTGAATATCCGAAATTTTCAATCAATTGAATTACAAAACATAACCAACATATTTAAAGTCAGACATAAACTTCTTGAAACAGATTTTTTCCAGAAGGTTCTTGCAAAGACATGATAGTTTTCGGGGAAGATATTATCTTGAGGGACTATGCTGTATTTTATATGAACGGAGAAGTAAATAATCAGAACACTCGGCAATATACTCCACTGAATAACCATCCTGATTTTACTCTTGTCCTTTTATTACATTTCCCTGTGGAAATTAAAACCATAACTCTAATTTTCATTCTGTAAGGGTGGCCTAAACGATTCTTGATAAAATTGAAATTAGTGCCTTCCTTTTTGTACTGAAAAACATTTCTTCAGATTGTCAATACCTTATAAACGAAATAGCTATTTGAATGCTCTCAAAACCTGGAAATAAATCTGGTTCATTACAGGGTATGATAAAGATATTTTTTGTATTTGAACTTACTTCATTGTTCGTTTTCTGACTATTTGCACAAAGCCATTTTTACCACACATTAATAAAATCGTTATAATATTCACAAAAATGAATAAATAGTTATAAAAATTAAACTGTGGAGGGAGAAGGGTCCAACAAACAAAATTTCAATTGACAGAAAACTGTACCTTTAATTGTTGTTGAAATATACTAATTAAAAGTTGGGCTCCGTATTTTTTTGGCACACCCTGTATAGTGTATATGCTATCACTGCAGAATAATAGATTGAACTTAATTAGTTACGAATAAAAGTTGATGGAGTTTTTGATGGTACTTTTGTCTCATCCGAAGTCTCTTTCTCCTTACTTTAAACTCTATCCAAATTCTTAATTTCATAAAAATGTGACCTATTTCAACCTAAGGTTTTTCCACAGACTATAAACAATATTTTCTAACAAAAGTTCACCAGATCAGAACTCAATGATGTTATCAAAATAAGTCACATCAACATTGCACTTTTCCTAATCCTGTGTATGTGTTCGTCTATTTTGGTGTTAGCGATGGTGCCGATCACAAAAATAGACGATATGTGCATATATAATATGTTATAAAGCACAATAGTTAAATATAGAGCCTCAACTACATTCATACTGTACTTTTGAAGTTTTATAGAATTATCAATTCCTTCGAATAATATTTTGTTCCTATATATTAATTAGTTGTCTTCTTTCATATCATAGTTACACCTTTTTATATATTAATCTAATAATACTGATCAAAACCTGAATCTATTTTTAATATCATTTTTCAGTTCGATTTTCTATTGTTGTTTAATTCATTTAATATCTGAAGCGATGAAACCCTCATCGTAAGTGTCATGGCTATTTTGTGGACACATTATAACGCTCCCCTCCTAATTACTTTTGCATTAAGTTACTCTATCGCAATGTTATTCGCATTGTGTGTCCCCCTCTCGCATCACCCTCTGGCCCATTGAGAATTGTAAAACTGTAATTCAAAATTGTCAAACAAACTGCATGTGCATCCGCAACACAGCCACTTTATTGTTTAATAAAAATGTTACAACATTTTAAATGAATGCCACCAACATATGAACCGTCAGATTCTTTAGAATATATTTTCTTTTTGCCATTTTTCATGGAATATGATTTGTATAATACGGTTTATGAAATTCTCTTACTTTGCATTAAATGGTATAAAGAGTCATAGCAAAAAACGCATTTGATCTATAAAATAGAACTGCAGAAACATGATGAAAGTGTTAATAAATGTCTTCGCACCTCACTGATATTGATATTCAATAAAGCAAGGAGTCACTTATCTGCAAATATGTAGCGAATTGCGTCCATATGCAGCAGGGATTTCTCATAATACGATGAGGGTAGCGCTGGCTCAGTAGCAGTTATATGCGCCTCCTAAAAATATTCCGGTGACAGATTTACAGCGGGATATGATATTGTTGTTGCCTTCCTTATTGGTTTGTGTTCCTTTACTCCGCTGTCGCCTGTTTAGCATATAAATAAGACACTGAGGACTTCAATCAAAAGGGAACAACGAGAAACTGTTTACTGTGGTGTTACAGGCATCTCAACAGGACAATTGAGTTTCGGAGCTAACAATTGGGGCAAATTACTGGAGCGGAGGACTGCCTTCCAATTTGTAATTCGATAGCTCCTCTTCCTATTCGACACAAGAAAAGGATGCGCATCATCACAACCAGAACTGAATTTCGAAAAACAACTCCATTTTATAACAAATATAATGACAATTGTACTATCAGAAATATTTGAATTCAGACTATTCAACTTGGACTTTTTCACGTACTACTCCAATTATCCAATACCATATCAAATATGTCAACACAATACGTGTTTCAACCTCTATTAATTGTAAGTAACTAGTCTTACTTTTAATAGTTCCCATGAGTACCAAAATGATTGAAAAAATATACGAATTTTAATTTGTGAAGAATATTTCTGAGTAAAGTTTCCCAAAATGAAGAAATACATTACAAAATATTTATAGAATATAAAAATCAATAATATAATCACATATGATTTTATCTCTAACTTTTCTACGAGTGTAGTGTTCAGAATTTATCTAAGGATAATCTTAATAGGTAGTTTTCCATTGAGTTTTTCACGAATATTTCCATATTAGCAAAGATCTCCTCAAGATTGACACCCTCTGTTTTCTTCGCTTTTCCTGGACTTGGTAAACTCTTTTGACTCTAAGAGTGTTCTGGTTTGATAATTAGTATTATCTCATTTTCTTCTCTTTTCAAATTCTAAATGAATTGATATAAGATAAAGTCTCCTTACTTTCTACAAATGAAACACAGGGAATGAGCATTTTATTCATCACCAAAGACTTTCATCACTACTTACTGTATAAATTTGTGTGCTTTGAATATAAAAGATGAATAATTTCTACTGTTCTTTCAAAAATATTATGCTATTTTTCAATAATATGCAACAACATTCGTAAATGGGGAGTAGGGGGAAGGAGGAGGGTTCAAAATGTCTAATTTTTACAATTTTTAAAATACTGAAATAGGAGAAAAATGAGGGGGAGGGAGGGGGGGGGGGGGGCAGGTGAGTGGGGTCCTATATATTGAAAATTAATATTAGACTAGTGAATTGTTGAATAGAGTTATGAGTCCTGATGATAATGAGAATAAGATGCAATCAAAGAACAATAATCACAGGGACAGTTTCCACCCCCAAACTACAGGGTGATAGAGAGGGGGAAGTTTTTATTTACTATTATTGTTACTAGTTCAGTTGCAGTTGTTCATTTCCTGAGAACTCAATTAACATAATGGGTTTGGGATGGAAGTAAATATTATCATTGCACATATGCTGATTTAGCAAAATTATAATCTACTCAAAGACGGACGCAGCTCTTATTATAAGTATAATAATAAGATTTATTTATTATCATTTCTCATCCGATCATGAAAACATGATATATACAGTAAATGAAAGTTTGTGTACTTGAGGTCATACATAATAATATATTGTTTTTATTCTTTTCCCCATTCTAGTGATATATCTCCTAATTAATATGTAACCATTGCTTATTGCTTCATTTTAATCTTTCCATTGCTCTTCTGCCCTTGTACTTGTATGCCAATACTGAAAATGTTCTCTACGTTTTAATTTAGAGTACACAAGTCGCAATTCACTTTTTTACTAAAGAGTAACAGGGAACAACCTTCCACATCACTCAGATCAAAGTAGTTCAATCGTAGTTTTCGAAACATTTTCAAATTCTGCGAAAAAGCGTAAGTAGAAATTTACGAACGAGAGTATATTACAGAGAATAAGTTTCCTATTCATCAAATGAAATATAACTTAGAAGCTTTTTTGTAAGTTCTCATAGTTATCTTTTCAACAAAAATATTTTGTTCTTCAGATAGAAGTGAAATTCAAATTTAGAATGAAACGTTATGTACAGTTTTATATGTTCTGTACTAATAATGCATATCCCATATATATAAACATTGTGATGTCTTTTTTAAAAGCAATATGTGAAGCAGATACCATAGTGGAGGAAACTATTTAAGTTGTTTGCTATTTCTGTCATGACTGCAATAGTCAACTTTCTCATAATAAGAGGTTTGGTCGTATTAAGCGGCTTTTTGTATTACCCTCATTTAGTAAATGGCATGGACGCAAATGAATGTCTAAGATGAATTGCCTTGTTGCACTAACCACAATGGTCACAGTACTCTCTTAGTCGAAATAAACGGTTTAACAGTATAATAAATATAGTCTGCAATAATCGATATAGTCGTAATAGACGGCTTGATGCATTAAAAGGCTTGAAACTCGTCACCCGTAATTAATGCCGTCAATGAACGGCTTTGTATCAATCAGGAGTTTGATCACTTTGACGTACTTAAGTGATTTACTATGGGCATTAGCATGGTCGCTATAACTGACGTGGTTGTTATAAACAGCTACTTTGAAGAGGATATTAACGTCTTCTTACTAATACCCACTTGGTCGTATTATCGGTTATTGTTCGTACTAAACTAGTTGAGGCAATTAGATAGACTAAAAAGAACGCTATAATTGACTGGGTCGAAATAACCGATTTGGTTCAAGAACAGGTTTCAGTGCATTAACAGGCATGTTCAATTGTTCATGTTCATAGGCGTGAATATTTTAATAGGTTTAGTGACAGTGTTACAGCACATTCGGAATAATCAGCTCTTTCATAGAAATAGAAACATTACGTAATATTAACTTCCAATTCTTTGAAGATATCTTCTGTGTCAGAGACATCACGTTAGAATATACCAAACACAAGTAATATTATTTCAACATAGTTAGAATATTAATTCGCTTGATTTTTATTTTGCAGAATGTGAATGGAAAGTTGGAATATGAAGGAATAACATATTCCTGTTCCAATGATAGGATATATTTCCTCTAATCGGGAATTGAATTCCGAAACCTCCTCCAGTTCTCAAGTTTATGAAATATATAAATAATATTGGAATATCTTAAGTATTGGCGATATACTCCTTCATATTTGAACACTATATCAAATCCAAATTATATGGAATGTGTAAAAGAGTGACGTAAAGGAAATAATAAATATATATTTCTATATGCAAGATTGTACCTCTGGAACTTCTCTTTCTTATATTCTCACTGAAGATGAAAGTGATTAGTGGACAGAAGTGAAATGTCACCGCATATCTTTTTATTTTAAATCAGAACTAACCAGCACTCAACAATGTGAGGTTATTAGAGACTCGCAGTTATGAGTACTGATGAAGATGTACAATTGATATCAATTGGAAACACTGATTTACTTTACTCATTCGAATTACAATGAATATAAACAGTTAATTAATACTATATTTAATCTAATTGCAATAGACGAATTAAAAATCCCTGACATGATTCACACAAAAATAATAATTAATTAATATAATGAACTGATCGCCTCACTACAAATTCAATTAATTGGGAATTTCCACCCGTCCACTTAATATTCGAACAAATCCCATCTTATTTGGAAATTCGAAATTATGCACATCAAAATGACATTAATTCAGTTGGAGAATAATATAACTGAATAAGAAGATCATGCAAGATGTTGTCTTCATCTATTTAATTAGTCAGTACAATTTAAATCCTTTGGTAACCGTTCAATATTACATCCAAATTTGCCTAACTTAATATTCGAACAAACAATGATATTAGAAATGGCGCAATTGAAATCACTGAAGGAATTAATTTCGTATTTTCAAATCTGTTATTGCATATGAGTCATAAGAATCAGGACAAAGTGGGTGAAGGGTGCAATTTAATTTGTATAGGTTAAAGGGGCACTCATTTGATTTCTGCTGAACTGATGAACACTCTCTGGGAGAACAGATCCTTCACTGATATTCCACTTTTTGTTTGTTATGAAACTCTAATTGGAGTGTGCTGTCAATATCACAGCAGTAACCTATTTGATTGCCAGCAAACTTTTCAAGCCTTCATTCCAAGCTTTGAAAGTTGAACAATGTAGATAGGTAAAATAAAAACATCGAATTGTTTGAAACTGTCATGATATGATTACTTTATTTTTGTCTGTGTTTTAGATATTACAGAAAAGAGGTTCATTTCGATGCACATTTCACAAAGAAAATAAGTGATTAACAATATTGATTTAGAAGAATGGAACATTCTGACATCCGCCCTCACAGATACCCGCTAAATTGTTCGAAAATATTGGTCGAAAAACGGTTGCTCGAAAAAACAATTGATTGGATTAGGTAACACCAACCTTAATTGTTTGGTTATATTTATATGATAGAGGCAAAACGCATAATTTAAGTTGTTTGAATAAAAAACTAGTTCAGAGTGCACGATAGAATCCACATGACAGCCAACAATAGCTCTTTAGCAACACACGCACCTCTTTCAAATGTTTCTACTTCTAACTCGTACTTATATGGGAAATCTTACCTCTTTCTCTAACCAACCAATCACTTTTGGTGATTTTATCTTTTTGACAATTCTCGATTGTTGTCAGCATGATCGACACAGATCATTTAATAAACTCCACTGCCAGATCCACATAGCAGCTGTACCAAATACTTAATCTAATTTCGACACCTGGACTGTTGCGAGATCAGGTTCTGACCCACATCTTCAATTTCTTCCATAACTCCACATTCCTGCAATTTGAAAGTCTGCCATTCCTTATCAATTCCCACATCACTCACAATGTATCCTGCTACCTCTCAGACTGGACTGCAGGATGCTAACACAGTCATTTTTTAGTTGCATTTCGTCCCGTCTAGGATGGTTCCAATGTTCCGTCATCTCCCTTTCCCTACTCAAAGCATGTGCTGTCGGTTACGTCAACTCCAATCACACAGATCTCAATAGGTAGATCAATATTATCAACAATAAATATCTAATTGAATTTTGTTTAATTCAATTTAATTAAAAATGATTACATTATAGACATTTTTCGTTCGATTTTTCAAGGACAATATTTCCCATCAAAAACAAGAATAATACAATCTTTACAGAAGAGAATGATTTGAAAATATGTATAAATTAAATATTCTAACCCATATTAATCATTCTATTCTATCATAGATTATTAAATTTATGATAGGACTATGAGTGCCATATTCAAATATATACATAAATTATCATTCTCGAATATTACATAAATTGTAGTCATAACATCGGTAAACTCATTGGCATCCGTAATACGCCTGAAATAGCGCTACAAATTCATGTCTCCTCATCAGAACTGCCTGTGACCATTAAATTCATTAAATTCAAAAGAAATAATTAAGCAAGAGGATAAATGCGCTACACAGCTCTTTAATTAAGTCTGTTTATACGCTAACAATTAAGTGACCCAAATATATATTGGGTCAGATGGTAATTTCTATTCAAAAATACGAAATTCCAATTAGCTATAACATTTATTTGGATCAGACGGACGAAAAAAAGGATTCAGCCTATTTAAAAATTTCATTAATATACATGTTCCTATTTTCGATATCTTCAATAATTCTTTTTTTAGGGCAAATTTGTAAGATATATAAGTAAACAAAATTCCTATGATATTATTAATGTGTTGGACGTCAAAAATTTCATTAAAATCACTGTAATTAAAATCACTGCTCAAGTTACCATAAGCTTGAGCGATACTTCGATAGAGGAATTATTTTCATATAGATTATACCTTGAATCTTCATGGATGCTTACAGAATGTTTGAATATCTTTGTAAATAAGAAATAGTAATAAGTACAGTATATGGTATTTATCTTCCGCGCAATTTACTGAATTGCTCAATCTCAAGAGTGCGCCGCGCGTTTTTATCCCTGGAACGCACACACTGCCTAAAGCCTAGATCGCACCGCCTGGACTTTATTGTGGCGTTCCTTGAGCGATAAAAAAATCATCACCGCTCGTTACTGTTCACAAAAATTAGTCCCCGTTGAAGCAACCGCCGGTAACGCTCGACCACCGATATGTTCCCTCACAGCTCCCAGTAGGTTTTGAACTGTACAAAATATTGCGAGCGTTGGGGAGCGGTAGTTTTCCTCTTCGCTTAGTTCACCACCGCAACAACAACACCCAGCTAAAGTTTGGGAACCTATAGGCGCAAGTTCTTGGACGCTCTACTCCGCTAGACCAAGGCAAAAATCCGTAAAGGTTCTTCGTCAGCTATGCCCGGGCGGTGATTAAACGTTGCACAAACTTTGCTAGAGCGTTATTTATTTTTACAAGTTTGTGTTCTCGTCACCACGCATAAAATGAAAAAGAAAAAAAATACAAAATACGGGCGGTGCCCTAGCCTTAATGGTAGCAAGAGGCAGAGAGCATTGGTCTGGCGGTATGGAATTGTGCGACCTCCATACAAACGTTAAACCAAAGTTCATCACCGCAATGAATCACTGCTTTAACTCCTGAGACCGTTTCATCAAACTCATATCCACGAGTGAAGCGCTTTCAACCGCCCCATTAAAGTTTGTGTAATGTTTAATTACCGCCCAGGAAAATGCTGGCAAAGAAACGGTGGTCCAGCATTTGAGATTTTCTGCGTTCTGGACCCAAACGTAGACAAACTTGCGTCTAATGGTGCCAAACTTTGACTAGACGTTGTTGGGGCGGGTGATGAACATTGCGGCGTGGAAATTACCGCTCCCCAACGCTCGTAATATTTCGTGCAGTTCAAAACTTTCAGAGCGGTAGGAATGAACATAAGCGGTAGTTGAGCGTATAAGTCGTTGCCTGAACAGAGGCCAACTTCTAGTGAAAGCTCAGAAAAGTTCTTCCACTGTGACCGGACCTTAAAAGGAACTGTCCAGTTTGAAAAAATGATCCATAATTTAAAAAAACTAATTAATTGACTTGAGGGTTTAAAACTCTGCGATATTCATTGTCTAATACGTATATATTTATCTTATGAATATCAATGGGAATAAAGCAATTTGTTTTGAAATCTTTATTTTTATATTATTTTGATCTCTGGAGCCCGGGTGAAGTACAACAGCTGATGTGTCACATTTCGCGTCAAAATGTGATGCAACAGCGCATGTATTTCACCAGAGCTTCAGATTTCCGTATGGTAATATAATATTATATAGCTATATAAAAACAAAACATGTAGCATTATTTTCATTAATGTCAAATAAATACGTCTTAGACAATAAATAAAGTCCGGATTTGCAGCAACTGAAGTCAAGTCTTTAAAGTATAAAAATATTTTCCCACCCCCGTTCGCTCTTCTGTGCCTCTGGAACACTCTGGGTGTTCCAAGGTTAAAAACGTGCAGCGCACTCTCGAGATTGCGCAATTCGCTAAATTGCGCGGAACGTACATACTTTATTGAATAATCGACTTCAATTATCTAAATTATAACTATGAATATTATATACCGATTTACCAAAGTTCTTTTCTCAACTCTTGTTGAAATCAAGATGGCGCCAATGACTCGCAAAAACCATTCACCACAAAATGGCGCTTTTTCTCAAATGAATTAAATTTTTTTTAATAAGTACTTAAGATAAACAAATTACAAGATAGTACATTAATAATTATGCTGATGTTTATTTTTCCCGCACCCCTCTTTTAATCAACTGACGCAGATTAGAAATGTTCAGTACATTAGAATTTAGTGCGTGACTAAAATAGTCATTTCTTAGTTGGGTAGCCATTAGCTAATTTATGAACATTTCCATTGCATTCAGTTTAAATTCTCTAATAAAGTTATAAGGTAAACAGTTTTGTGCATTTAATAGGAAGTGGATCTTAATAGATTAGGCTTTAATAAATTCTGCAATTTATATTTAAATTTTAGTATAAGATAACTTAGTTTCATCCAAGCTAAACTGTTTGCGATTTAATACGTCAAGCGTCGTCTGTCCAGTGGGTGTCCAAGAATTAAAGCAACAAACATTTTAAAATAGGATTTTAAATCTAAAATGTCATCTTTGATACCAAAGACTGCAATAAATTCAAAGGTGAATAATGAGCAAGGGTTAGGATCGAGTTCCATTTGTTAGATCTAATCACTCATATTACGAACTATATCTAGGAAAAAATGCATCCATGCGGTATTCATCTAGGTTCGTGTTCAAATTCCAATTTTACTTGCAATTTTACTTTTAGGACTCGAGTGAAGTGTTAGGAGTAGCTGAGACCCTTATCTCCAAAACTGATTATTTAGAAAATCAGAGGGATAATTGGTTTGGACTCTTTGCTATTCCTTTGAATCCAGGATCTTGGTCAATTTAGAGTCATGTTATGGTGTTGAGTCCTGTTGGTGACTGCATACTACATATTTGGACTAAACCTGAAAATTATCTTAAGTCCATGGAATTAAGTTTTATTTCATATTGATTGAAATTTACCGTTCTGAGTTCAATTTGACTCCACAATTCACAAATACCAGAGGAATTCACACAGTGGCCGTCGGAGCAGCTCAAAACAATCACAAACTGTACTGTTCAATTTGACGTCTCATCACAATTCTATCATCGGCTGAACTTGAAGAACTCCAAATTCGATCATTCTAATGGTTCACAACTTGCTGTAGTCAAACACCAAGTTTGTGAGCGTGCCATCAGCTATCACACTCAGGATGTGACGATCTCTTGCAGATCTCATTCTTTCAAGATGACTGAGTAAGTTTCTGACGTTTCAGCATTTCAATTAAATGATACTGTTCTCATATTAAATTGAGGTAGTGCTAACACCGGCTTATGAAGCCAGCCTATGATGAGATTGACGTGGGTTTCGATGCAACGTCTCCCGCGTGTGGTTTTTGCTCTAATTTCTTAATCCATATGTTTCGTAAATAACCTTCCTTGCTTATCAGAGTTTGAACAGGTCTCTGAGCTTATTAACTATTATAAAATGAGAAACGTGTAATCAACAACTTTATTGCAATTAAACAGTTAGTCTCACCTCTTTTGTGGAGCTTCATCACAATATTTCGATTTCCAGATGATAAAAATAAGAATATGAAATCTAGATGTCAGAAAAAGAAAAACTATAAAACTAGCTTCAAGATGATACACGTTTTATAGAATCTAACATCTATTTTCAATTATTTATTTGATACGCAAAACTGGTAGCCTACCTGTAGAGTTATTATCCTTATCTACCAGGTACCGCCTTAAATGCAGTAACAGTTCTTTATTATAATCTCCTGTGAATCTGATGAGATGTTTATTATACTAGCTAAGCAGTAATTGCAAGTTTGTAATCAAACAGCGAGCTGAATTTGTAATACAAGTTAATTTGTGAGGGCAGAGACTGAAATGGTTTTTGATGTCTGGAGATCTGTTTATCTTTCAATTCTTCTCAGACCACAGGTATCACATAAATCTAATTTAACTCTGGAACGACCGGCGGGCCTCAGAGGCCAGGTACGGTTTCAAATATTAATGTATTATTGGAAAACTAAATAATTTGAGTTGCTGAAATATTGTGACTTATTTTGTTTATGACGTATTTATTCGTCGTATAATTAGTAGTGAAAACAGTGCAACAAAATTTGTTCTATTTATTTCACATCATTTTTGATAAATTGGCCTCTGGAGCCCGGATGAAGTAAAATCGCTGCTGTGTCACATTTTTCATCACACTAGTAACATCACTTATATGAATATTACCAATTTTTTGGTTAAAATTGCAATGTGACGCAACAGTTCATGTATTTCACAAGAGGTTATAAACTAAATATGTTGCATTATTCTCTTTGATTTCCCTTCAATAGATCTGAACTATAAAAATCACGGATTTTCTAGCAACTCGAGTCAAGATTTAATATTAAAAAGTTATAATTCCTCCAGAACAAACCTCTCAGGCACTCAGGTAAGGTTGTTAAAATCATTGCTCTTTACCCCGAGGTGCGTATAGTGATGCCTGCAGTCGTACAAACATCTAAGTGCATTCAAGAAACTCGTCCAAAGACTTCATTATAGCATTTCATTCCTAATGGAAGATTAATATATATTTATGAATAAATTATCTTGGCTAATGTATATCAATAAAATTGAATTGAAGTAATTGTATTGTAATGTCACCCACACCTCCACACCATGTGTATACACAGAGAGAGAGGAACATATTCTTTGTAAAACAAAGTACATGTTCTATGTAAAACAAAGTACATATTCTTTGTAAAACAAAGTACATATTCTTTGTATAACAAAGTACATGTTCTATGTAAAACAAAGTACATGTTCTATGTAAAACAAAGTACATATTCTTTGAAAAACAAAGTACATATTCTTTGTAAAACAAAGTACATGTTCATTGTATAACAAAGTACATATTCTTTGTAAAACAAAGTACATATTCTTTGTAAAACAAAGTACATGTTCATTGTATAACAAAGTACATATTCTTTGTAAAACAAAGTACATATTCTTTGTAAAATAAAGTACATATTCTTTGTAAAACAAAGTACATATTCTTTGTAAAATAAAGTACATATTCTTTGTAAAACAAAGTACATATTCTTTGTAAAACAAAGTACACATTCTTTGTATAACAAAGTACATATGTTCTTTGTATAACAAAGTACATATGTTCTTTGTATAACAAAGTACATATGTTCTTTGTATAACAAAGTACATATGTTCTTTGTCATTTCAAACATGTCATAAAATTTCATCACATGCATTCGATCAAATGATAATATTGTGAAAAGTAAGCTGAAGGCAGTAGATTTTTGAATTCAACCTTTACCCATTACCTTTACCCATTACCTTTACCCATTACCTTTACCCATTACCTTTACCCATTACCTTTACCCATTACCTTTACCCATTACCTTTACCCATTACCTTTACCCATTACCTTTACCCTTTACCCATTACCTTTACCCATTACCTTTACCCATTACCTTTACCCATTACCTTTACCCATTACCTTTACCCATTACCTTTACCCATTACCTTTACCCATTACCTTTACCCATTACCTTTACCCTTTACCCATTACCTTTACCCATTACCTTTACCCATTACCTTTACCCTTTACCCATTACCTTTACCCATTACCTTTACCCATTACCTTTACCCATTACCTTTACCCATTACCTTTACCCATTACCTTTACCCATTACCTTTACCCATTACCTTTACCCATTACCTTTACCCATTACCTTTACCCATTACCTTTACCCATTACCTTTACCCATTACCTTTACCCATTACCTTTACCCATTACCTTTACCCATTACCTTTACCCATTACCTTTACCTTTACCCATTACCTTTACCCATTACCTTTACCCTTTACCTTTACCTTTACCTTTACCTTTACCTTTACCTTTACCTTTACCTTTACCTTTACCTTTACCTTTACCTTTACCTTTACCTTTACCTTTACCTTTACCTTTACCTTTACCTTTACCTTTACCTTTACCTTTACCTTTACCTTTACCTTTACCTTTACCTTTACCTTTACCTTTACCTTTACCTTTACCTTTACCTTTACCTTTACCTTTACCTTTACCTTTACCTTTACCTTTACCTTTACCTTTACCTTTACCTTTACCTTTACCTTTACCTTTACCTTTACCTTTACCTTTACCTTTACCTTTACCTTTACCTTTACCTTTACCTTTACCTTTACCTTTACCTTTACCTTTACCTTTACCTTTACCTTTACCTTTACCTTTACCTTTACCTTTACCTTTACCTTTACCTTTACCTTTACCTTTACCTTTACCCTTTACCTTTACCCTTTACCTTTACCTTTACCTTTACCTTTACCTTTACCTTTACCTTTACCTTTACCTTTACCTTTACCTTTACCTTTACCTTTACCTTTACCTTTACCTTTACCTTTACCTTTACCCTTTACCTTTACCTTTACCTTTACCTTTACCTTTACCTTTACCTTTACCCTTTACCTTTACCTTTACCTTTACCATTACCTTTACCTTTACCTTTACCTTTACCTTTACCTTACCTTTACCTTTACCTTTACCTTTACCTTTACCTTTACCCTTTACCTTTACCTTTACCTTTACCTTTACCTTTACCCTTTACCTTTACCTTTACCTTTACCCATTACCTTTACCTTTACCTTTACCTTTACCCTTTACCTTTACCCTTTACCATTACCTTTACCTTTACCCTTTACCCTTTACCTTTACCTTTACCTTTACCCATTACCTTTACCCATTACCTTTACCTTTACCCTTTACCCTTTACCCTTTACCATTACCTTTACCTTTACCTTTACCTTTACCCTTTACCTTTACCCTTTACCCTTTACCTTTACCCATTACCTTTACCCTTTACCTTTACCCTTTACCTTTACCTTTACCTTTACCTTTACCCTTTACCTTTACCTTTACCTTTACCTTTACCCTTTACCCTTTACCCTTTACCCTTTACCCTTTACCTTTACCCTTTACCTTTACCCTTTACCCTTTACCCTTTACCTTTACCTTTACCTTTACCTTTACCTTTACCTTTACCTTTACCTTTACCTTTACCTTTACCTTTACCTTTACCTTTACCTTTACCTTTACCTTTACCTTTACCTTTACCTTTACCTTTACCTTTACCTTTACCTTTACCTTTACCTTTACCTTTACCTTTACCTTTACCTTTACCTTTACCTTTACCTTTACCTTTACCTTTACCTTTACCTTTACCTTTACCTTTACCTTTACCTTTACCTTTACCTTTACCTTTACCTTTACCTTTACCTTTACCTTTACCTTTACCTTTACCTTTACCTTTACCTTTACCTTTACCTTTACCTTTACCTTTACCTTTACCTTTACCTTTACCTTTACCTTTACCTTTACCTTTACCTTTACCTTTACCTTTACCTTTACCTTTACCTTTACCTTTACCTTTACCTTTACCTTTACCTTTACCTTTACCTTTACCTTTACCTTTACCTTTACCTTTACCTTTACCTTTACATTTACCTTTACCTTTACCTTTTCTCTTTACCTTTACCTTTACCTTTACCTTTACCCTTTACCCTTTACCTTTACCCTTTACCTTTACCTTTACCTTTACCTTTACCCTTTACCCTTTACCCTTTACCCTTTACCTTTACCTTTACCTTTACCCTTTACCTTTACCTTTACCTTTACCCTTTACCCTTTACCCTTTACCCTTTACCCTTTACCCTTTACCCTTTACCCTTTACCCTTTACCCTTTACCCTTTACCCTTTACCCTTTACCCTTTCCCCTTTACTCTTTACCCTTTACCCTTTACCCTTTACCCTTTACCTTTTACCCTTTACCCTTTACCTTTACCCTTTACCTTTACCCTTTACCCTTTACCCTTTACCCTTTATCCTTTACCCTTTACCCTTTATCCTTTACCCATTACCCTTTACCCTTTACCCTTTACCTTTAAATGTTCCTATGTATGTCATATCACAACATTAAATCATGTGATGACTTAACTGCATGTTGAATTAAATGCAGTCCATTATCTGCAGACTGCAATGATCTAAAAAGAGAAAATAATTCAGTGTCGGTGACTTGGGGGAAGAAAATAATTAATGGTATCTGGAGAGAGCACCGACCATTTGTCTCTATTTTTCAATCCTGCAGAGCTGATTGTTCTCTTTAGATTTCAGATAAGATCTAGGACAGAGAAGTACCGCTCTGTCTTAAGCCATTGAATGTGTTTCTACGCACATATATGCCATTGAATGTGTTTCTACGCACATATATGCCATTGAATGTGTTTGTACGCACATATATGCCATTGAATGTGTTTCTACGCACATATATGCCATTGAATGTGTTTCTACGCATATTTATGTGTGAACTTTCAAAAGCTTAGTAGCAATAATTGATGTTCAGGGAATTAAGACAAATGCAATAATGTTAGAGCTGCTTATTATATTGGCAGTAATAATTTATTAATTGGAAATCACGTGTTTAATATGCTTCACCAAGTAAATTTAATGCTCTGTGAGGATTTTCACTAAAATCATTTAAGTTATTCGGTTAAA
Organism: Caprella mutica; assembly: GCA_947561585.1. Taxonomy (NCBI): domain Eukaryota; kingdom Metazoa; phylum Arthropoda; class Malacostraca; order Amphipoda; family Caprellidae; genus Caprella; species Caprella mutica. The sequence continues at coordinate 18,591 of CANNZV010003700.1, forward strand.
TTGAATATTGAAACTGTTACTATGATTTTGCGAACATGCTAACTGATTTCGTAAAATATTTAGACATCATGAATTCATATTGTTAAAGTTAAGACAGAAAAATCTGAAGACAGAATTAAGGGTCGGTTTTTTTAGTAATAGAACTGAAGTATGTAATTATAAACTATATTTATCAATAAAAGCTCTTTTTAATGTAATTAATCAATAGAATTATCACAACCAATGTGATATAATGACTTGAAAGAGATACTACAAATGTAATAATTTCAATCAATTCAATCAGTCGGCAAAATATAGTCCCCGATTATCAGTTATAAAACCACGATTAATTTTAAACGATGACAAAATATCACATTGCTACGATGAAACTGATTCGACAAAATCTGATCGTTATTTATTATATATTTTGAACTTTTCGAACCTTCCCGAAGAAAATATTTGAAATTGTGATATTTTACTGTAAAAAAGAATCAATATTTACCGTAATTGACAATAACAGACGATCTGCTGAGAGTAAAGTATCATAAAGAAAGTAATTTTTTGTGATTGAATCTATCCAATTCTCCTCTTTATTTCTTCCTTTTTCTTCAGTCGCACTTTCATCAGTTCTTTCTTTTATTACATTTCAGGTACAGCTGCGTATTTTCCCGCAGATTACGAAGCGGAAGTGACTTCGTAACTAATAGGATGGCATTAGTACGAGATCCTCTGATTAAACTCTACGGATTGATACCTCCTCATCTTGTTTCTTTCATCAGATTCAATATTAGGAGATAGACTTTGTCTCTTAAGTCTTAGCTACTTCCAATGACTGTATTCATTGATTGGGGTACATTCATTCATAAGATTTGATGTAGGTATAGGTTTTCTACTGCTTCATATCAGGGGATTGATATCGCGAAGTAAATTGCGAATAAGATTTAATATTAATGAATGAATGGTACATTTTATGCATAGAAATTATCAATATCATGTTAACTGTTCTTATTACCTTCCAGAATGCAGGAAGGTCATATTTTCCATATTGCTTGAAACTTGGTGGGATGATTGGTCAATATACAGGAACCATTTGTTAGATTTTGGGAGCGATCGGGTCAAAGGTAAAAGATCAAGGTCAAGGCCATTTGTAACTCAATAACTCAAAAGTATTCAACCAAATTGTCTGAAATTTGATGGAACGATTGTTCAATGACCAGGAACGATCTAGTAGAATTTTGGAAGCGATCCGGTCAAAGGTCAAGGTCATTTATAACTCGATAACTCAAAAAGTATTGTACCATATTGAATGAAACTTGGTGGGACGATTGGTTATTATCCAGTTAGCAGTTTCTCAAATTTTGGGAGAGAACAGGTCAAAGCGGAGGCGAACATATGCGCTCTACCGAGTGCACATAATCTAGTTATTTACTGAAGAACAAAAGAAACATGCTTGTAGCAATGTATCACAAATCAACACCTGTTAAACATTTATAAATAGTATAAGGCTTTATAGAATAATGTAAATAAGTGACTCACACTCACAAAATATAATAAAACCAGATTTAGATGCTCTTGAAATCATCACACTTCTTAGTTCCTTTATTGTAAACAAGATTGCTATTAATATTCTTTTAAGTAAGAAATAGGAAGGATGACATTTTTGAAACTGTATTGATGCCTTCATTATTTTTTAAATTTGAATTAGTCCTTTCTTCAATGCATATCCGCAAACATTTATAAATCACTGCGATGGTAAACTAACTAAAAAATATATCAACGGACACATTGTATCTTGTCAGAAAATTTCCACATTTTCCTGTGAAAATGAATCTACATTCAGTTCGAATGTCCTCGAGATGAAATTGAAAAATACCTCCAGATATCAGCTTTGTGTTAGAGTCATCGCCTAAATGTGAGGCAAATGCCTGCTGTGCAACACAAGCCATTGCCTTATCAGTCTGCAGGAGAAATTAGAAGAATGTTCTCGATGTCCCTGCCATGCAGATGAGGGGCAGGAATCCGGCCCACCAATCCACACTACTATCTTCACTGCCACACAAATGTGTTGCTCGAGAATGCTCACAATTCTGCAATTTGTTATTGTACAACTAATGAATGTTTCAACACTCGAAATGAACACATAGTTTGTATATGGAGGAGTGAACCATAAAATGATGACTGGCATTTTGCCAAAATTGAACACTGTAGTAGAACATCCCATTGGTCTTAGACCGCAAGAGATTTCTCGATGATATTTGATTAAATCAAGATAATAATTTTAAAGTAATGTCTTATATGTAAATCAGGATTTAAAAATAATTACAATCATACGGAGAACATAATTTCTAGAAAAAAAGCTTATGAATATTTATTGTAGGAAAAATTGTCATAATCTTAATAATTAAGTCAATGATAAACATGAATAAAATATTGCAATTATTTATCAAATAATTATTTACTCTCCAAATTATATAATCATCTTCTATGATAGTAAGTAAATTTAAAGAAAAGTATTTATAGAATGCGAGAAAAATAATGATTTTAGTTTCATATTCTGTTTTGAACAGTGAATTTCAATCATATATAATGAAAATGTTAATGTAATGATATTTACTAGTTTCATTTTTAAGTTAATTTAAAGTACATGTAATTAATATGGCTGCATCTTCCGAAATTAAGACTCTAAGAGGACTGTACCTAATTTGGTATAACTGCTAATTGCAAAGGCAAATATATAATCGTCAGCGGAAAGCCAAAGTTTGAAGACACAAGTTTGGATCGTGAAGTGATAGTTAGAGTGACGATGCAGGTGGATTAATATTCCTCGTCTCTTCTGTCACCCAGCAACAAATTCACCTTGGTTATGTCCGATTGAGTATTCAAAAGGCTTTTATTATTTACATACATGAAAGGCAGGATGACCACTTTCAAAGTCTCGTTAATAATTATCTATAACAACTTTATTTCAAAGCGGAGTCACATAATGACCACTTCTGAGTTACTTTTATCGTGTGAAGTCAGATAATATAATAATGATAAATCAGTTAGAATATTGTATAAAAGGTTAAAAAATTCAATGTTTTTGTATATAGTCCGTGCAGTAATTTTTTCAAACCTTTTTAATTCTATATGTTTTAACTGACTGATCCTAACTGCATCTTTATGGTGAGAGTTGTAAAAAAAACTATGTAAAAAATCGAACAGAAACTGGAGAAATAACTCATTTAATTTAACTTTATATAATATATCGGTCTCTCAAACTGAATTAGTTTTTGATTATAATAGAAAATTAATTCTTTAAACTATCTGCTTTATCTCTTTTGTTGATGTATCCAGAATCCCATCGGTACGTTATTAATGGACTACAAATTTGATGCAACCATGATAAAAAAATGAAGATAAAAAATGAAGTAATTAAAATACATACTAAGAGGGACAAAATAGGGTTTTCTTCTTGAAATACCTATAAGTAACCATAGAAACTTCTTTGGGGTATCATTTTACGGTCATTAAACGTTCTCCCATTTTTTAAACCATTTTGCATTTATTGAAATAGTTCACGAAAATATGAAGGAGAACTAAGTGTTACTTTTTCCGACATTGTGACAGGGAAATTCTCAGGACAATCAATCTTTGTTCTTTAATGAATAAAAACAGTCTATGTAACGTACAGAAATATAATAGTAAAGTATTTGACTTTAATATTTATAAATTCCTTAACAAACACTAAACATATTGTTTTTATTATAACCAACAATCCATTAATGACGGTTAATTTGTTCACACTTCCAACATCAGATTATCGTCCCTAACATTTGAAATTCTTGTGGCATTGCAGTTGAACAAGCGATAGAACTGACTGACTCAGTGCATTATTTTTCTTTTGTTGCATCCCAAAAATAAGTCTAATAAAACACCTTCACAGACCTTCAGAAATCGAGTTATTGAATCATTTAAAATGTTAATGAGCTTTGCAACCATCTAGTGACCACATATTTAAACTAGAACGGACACTCGTTGAGTGCATACCTTTACTGCCGCTTATATTATTGACCTTGACCACCTTTGACTCGATCATTCCCAAATTTAATAAAATGATTCCTAGACATTGACCAATCGTGCCGCCAAATATCTGGCAATTTGGTCAACTATTTTTGAGTTATTGATTTATAAATAACTTGACCATTAACCTGATCGTTCCCAAAATATAAACAAAAGTTTCCAAGATTATGACCAATCGTCCCATCAAATTTCAGACAATAGGTTGAATACTCTCCGAGTTATGTGAATAACAAGAACCAAATCACAACTTTCTGCAATTTTGCGAAGGTAAAAATAATGCAAAGAATGATAATATCGAGGTGCTATGCATAACCAGCCTCGAGAACAATGGTGGTAAATGGTTATACATATTAGAAACAGTTTGGTCTTGTTTTTAAGTAAAGTGAAAAAAAAATATTAATTTAAAAAGTATATTTTTGAAATTTTTAAAATCGGGGTCTCTCTTTGGAGGTTCGGAATCCAAAACTGGCAAGATTCGGGTACGGATTTGGTTCGACCACCCACCTCAGCCATTTTGTCACCGCTACAACCTCTTATATGCCACTCTCAAAGAGAGGGATCCACGAAAAAGAACAAAGTCCAGATGACAGCTCTCAAGCGTCTCTGCCGTCCATAGGTTACATTCTCCTGTGTGATTATACCAATGGGTAATTCGTTTTCCCTGTTTTATCTCTACTTCTACGTTCCGCAGGTCACCAATAAGCTTTCCAACGTTTGAGTTATACCACAGACATTGAGCTCGAAACTCAATTTTCGTTCGAGTTCATCAATTCCCACTGAAAAGAAAACATGTTTTAATGGATCACCTTTCTGTTTTTCTGCTTTTATGACTAGGTTCGTATCACCGTGAATGAAGTTTTTTTGGGTACAGAATTAATAAGCCAGTCACAGTAATCTACTTTGGTTCTGTACTCTTTCGCGAAAGATTCTGAAGATTATTCTCAGGCAGATTCTCTTGAATGAATTGGCAATATCCACTTTGAAGATTAGGGAATTTACTGATTTAATTATGAATTATAGGGAAAATTAATTAATAATTAAACTTTTATTTGAAAGCGATTCTTTTTATTTCCAGGTTGTTATCAGTAGGTTTTTAGTTCTTCCATTACAGGTAATATGATTTGAATTGTATAAGTAATGATTACTATTTATCAGTGGAAATCATAAAATATTCTAAATCTCCGTTAATTAGATGTGGTAAAATAATACATTGTTTGACTATTATTTTAGATGTTACACAGTCAATTATAGATTATGCATCTAACAAATAAATATCGAAATGGAATTCAAAAGTTCAGTATTATACTACTCCTAATGTAACTCTATGTATAAAACCATTATTGAAGTCTTGAATTAATAACGAAGTTAGTAATTAATTTTCCATTTGATGGATAGAACATATTGTGGAATAATGAATGGAATTTAGAATTGATAATGAAGGCAGATTCGTATAATAAGATGTGAACTACTGAGCCGCCAATGTAGCGCCAATAACCAGTTCATAGCGTCCCTTTCCATTAGGTGGTGTCAATTATTCACAGGTACGCTACATATTACATGTACTGCTCTGTTGTTCTCAATATACAGGCATTTTTTAGTGATGACTAGTTTTTATAATCTAGATCACTAATGATTTATGAATTCATAAGTAAAGCTCTTAGGGAGAGGAGGAATAAAAGAACAGAAACGACTTATCACTTGACAGTTACAAAATGGTGCTATATCTCTTCATCATCAACTGGTAGATGAAAATATGTTATTCATTTTAATTCGATGGTATTTGAGGAAGGAATAGAAAATATCAAAAATAATAATTAAAAAAATAATACATTAACAATTATTCTGCACCAAGAAATATTTACCAATACATTCTGACTTATTATTAACCCAATGCTACATATATATTGTATGCCTTTAATATTTCTGTTTTTGGGCCACCATTTAACTACCAATTTTGAAGCATTTGTTTAAGGTATTTTAGTTACGTCTGATGAGGTTAAGCGTGACAAGATTGTTACTATCAAGAGCGCTGTCGTGAACACCTAGGTCAACAATTTCAAGGAGGGTCGCAACAACGGTTTACAATGCATGCTGACATCATAAGAATTCAGGCACAACCTCAAGTAAACCACTTCCTGGGGAAATCGGTTAAATCAAAAGTGTGAAAAGTGACAGAAAAAATTCAAATAACCAGCAGTCTAGAGAGCTAATTTCAGATCTCATTGAAGAAACAGATGGATAGAAGGAAGTTGATGATGTAAAAGTTAAAACAATCCACAAGAAAGGTTTTGATTCGCTCCGATTATGTTTATGCCCGTAATTTTGCAGACTTTTTGTAAATGTTAAGAGCATGGCTTACTTAATGATACGGCCTGATTTTCTGCCTTTTGGTCAAAAAAATAGAAGGTCAATTTTTTCTCCATCGTTGCAAGTGCTTTCAGTAAAAATTATAATAATTATTTGACTCAACACATTTATTAGTTACACTAGTGTACTTTCCCGTTAAAAATAACGGGTTATCATCAATACCAATTTATTACCCGTTATTATGTTACTTTTAATGAATTCAGTTAAAATTATATTTTCTGTACAGGGTGTCCCAAAAAAAAACCGATACCCAAATTTCAAAGGCTGTAATTCAAAAACTAATAAACTTACAAAAATTGGAAAATCACATTTTGTTTCTCAACATTTTTTCTATCTCTATTCAAAATTTTAGATGAATCGATTCAACCAACTTCTTTAAGCAGTATTTTTAGTGACCGATACCAAAAACCTGCTTGCGCACTTTCAGTAAAATACTTATTTCACAGTTCGAATTGTTCAAGAAGCACTTACAGAAAATTTGCAAATCACTGCAATAAAAAGGGGATTAGATCTTACTAAATCTACATTCAACAGAATTGTAACTTTAAATTTGAAGTGACATCCTTACAAGATGTAAGGGGCGAATCTTGCGCACTAAAAACTTTTGGGTTTTGCAACTTATTTTTTGCAGATAGACGAATAATATTTGACATGAAGAACCGCAATAAGGCCTTTTATACACCATCCAAAGGAAATAAAATTAGCATTTGTATAATCTGAGGTATTGACGAAAGTAGTGCGCAATTGAAATTGTCCTTGATGGGGCGATTCTTGCACGCGAGAGGGGCGAATATCTGCGCACCCTTTAATTCCTTTCCATAGTGAAAAATAGCACTATTGAGTGTCTAGATACTTACTATAAAAATAATTCCAATGTGTTTAAAAGCATAAACAATCATATGATTCAAATTCAAAACTTGAGACAAACTTTTTTCGACCTGTTTACGTCAAGTTTATAGAATGTATGTGTGACGTCATGAATGTTGCTTCCTATTCAGGATTAATTTATGCTTGTAATATTAGTTTATCTAGAGTGTGACACTATTATATTTACTTATTATGTAACTATAAATATAATAAATAACTAGATGACGAGCACTCATAGAGCGCATAATTTTACCACCGCTTACAAATGACCTTGACCTTAAACCTGTTCACTCCCAAAATATAAACAAATGATTCCTGAATATTGAAGCATCGTCCCGCCCAATTTCAGACAATTTGGTTGAATTCTTTTGTGTTATAAATGACCTTGACCTTTATTTTTACCTGATTGCTCACAAAATCTAATAAATTGGTTCCTGCATGGATAATTACCAACCGTCGACCAAATTTCAGTTACTTTGATTGAATACATTTTGCGTTATAAGTCAACTTGACCTTTAACCTGACCGCTTCCAAAAACTAACCAAACCGTTCCTAGATATTGACCAATCGTCTCATCAAATTTCAGACAAATTGATTGAAAACTTTTTGAATTATTGAGTTATAAATGACCTTGAGCTTTGACCGGATAACTCCCAAAATTTTACCAGATGGTTCCTGGAGATTAGTCAATCGATCGTCTTACCAAATTCAAAGTAATTTGATCGAAGACTTTTTGAGTTATGTGAGCAACAAGATGACAAACAAAAATATGTCGCCCAAAAGATAACCTTACGCAATCTATGAAAGTAATAATTCTTTTTATATGTCAAATATAGCATATATAACCAATTTAGAATACATATCTAAAACGTTATTCAAAATACTATTACACTCAGATACTTTTACTTTATGTCTCTCAAATTACGATCATAAGAATATAGAAGCAAATGGGTTTTTCGTACATCTATTAGGTTAGGTGGAATATTCACTTGCCATTGTAAGGTCGGGGAAATACCCAGGCCAAGAGAGGGTCCATATGTACCAAATCCCCTAGACCTAAATGTTAGTCGTTGAACTCTTCCAGTCTTTCAATTCTTTCAAGAAAGATAAAAATGTATCAGAATTTGAGAGTATAATGATACTATGAAGGTAGTAAAATTTCATCCAGAGTTGTGTCCCTAGTCTTGTAATAGGTAGAACATTCCACAACAATATTATGAGGTCATGTTTCTGGGCGAAGACCAGATCGTCGGCAAGTATTATTGCTTTACTGTTTTAGGACCAAATGTTCCCAGGAGAGAAGAAGAAGTTTCAATCGGGTTATTAACAATAGCTTTTGACATTCTCTTTCAAAGAGGAAGAGTTCTTTGGTCTGCCTACAAGAAGGTAGGTTGACCCACCTAATTCCTTTGGTGTTTTTCAAAGACTAACGGTTCAGGTTCTGCGCCAGCAGATCTCTGCTACGTCCTTTTCTATGAAATCATCAGTTTCGTTGTCAATAGTACCAACGTAGTATGGCGCTGAAGACGCCAAATTTCTTTGCGACAGAATCTTGGCAATTGACGTGATCACCACTCATGTGTCTTGTTTAAGTAGTAAAAAAGTTCACCATCTTGTTGGAAGATAAATGATTGATTTTTGAAGTGTTTTTTTTTTCATCAATCCAATAGCTGGAACCACAATACTGTTAAAGAGGATTGATCTTAGGCCGTTCTCCACGAAAATCAGAGGAGACTCCCAAGTTTTCGAGATAGGGGAAATCTTGGATATCTTCTGATCATGAATATTGAATTGGTTTGGCTTCAATAATGAAGAGTTTCTCGTTAAAAAAATCTATTTCATACCTTGTCGTGTCCGCGTTAAGCTCTCTGAGAAGGACCTTTAATCTCTCAAGTCTATTTTGCTTTTGAAGAAGTGTGAGGACTTAGTGTTCTCTCATTTTGTAGGAAGACAACTGAAGATCCTTCGTGATGATGGTTGTAATTGAAGTCTGGATCACATTCATGTATTTAGCTATATTTTGAATTTTTTCAAGTATTTCTTCGAGTCTTCAACATTGCACAAACCTTCTTAGCCATTTTCTTTATTCGAACAAGTACTCCCACTTCTAGGACAATCCTCAGAAGTGACAATCTCAATGAAGCTACTATTCACAACATTGTGCAATGTCGATTTGCAACTTTTAAAAGCATAATGATATCAGAGTTGGGTTTCCCTGAACGATGGTTTAACCCTGTCATTTTAGACCTGATATTTTCGATTTTATTAAAAAGAACCGAATAATAAGATTATATAACTATACTTAATAAAAAAGCAAATGATAAACATGTATAGTGATGTTTGGTATGTTTAACTATAAATTTCACAGAAAAGACTAATGACTTTAAATTCACCCTGATTTACAACTTCATATTTTGACCTATTATCTGAAATATATGTGGAATGTGTATGTTTTTAGTTGAAAGTGAAGAAATACAAATATATAGAGAGAGTAATATTAAGCATTAAAAACTGTTTCATGGCCTAAAAATAAATTTCTATAGTGCGCAATATTCGCCCCGCCATGCAAAATATGGTGGGGCGAATAGTTGCGCACGGAAAAACTCCGCTAAATAGAAAATTTAAAAGTCTAGAACCTTGTTATTTTAACTGAGGCAACTTAAGTCAATGATCATCATGCACTAAAAACTTCAGGTCATTATCTGGGATAGAAATTTTTTTATGACAAATTTATTTTTTAGGGTAATTCGGTAAAATGAATTTTCGACTAGGTACTTTTCATATGGTCTTAAATGGGATTTATTTCAACTATGAATAAATGCATGTAAACTGTTTTAATTTTATACAGAGTTACTACATATTTGAGCCGGTCTATGACTATTTTTGTTATTGGGCTAGCATATTCATAGCCCTTTAAACATGTGGTGCGCAAGATTCGCCCCGTGTGCTGCTGCGCGAGATTCACCCCTCCCGACCCTACGATCGAAACAAACACCTCAATACCGATCATCCTTGGAGGCTGAATTTTGCCCAATGGTTTTAGCAAAGAAATGTCCGGTTTGTGGACGATAATGTTGTTGGTGAAGATAACGAATTTCATTTGAATTGCAAAATAAATAATCATAACATTCGCACATATGCATCGAAGAACCAACCTCCTACTTTCAACTTTGACGTAAGAATTTCGTGAGAGAAAGTCTGTGTGTGGATTGGACTAGGTACCAATGGCCGACTTGGCAGTATCGTCAGTCCTTATTTTTACAAAAATAATCTAAATGGAGATAGATACCTTGATAAAATAACTAATATAATCGTTCCAAGACTTTGAGAAATACATGGAAACAGAATCAATCGAACCTGGTTGGTTCAGGACGGGTTCAGAGATGTTTCTTTAAGGGTAAAACTAAATGAGCTATTCGGCAATAGGCATTATCGCCATGAATCATCGTAACGAATAGCCCACCAGATCGCCTGAACGATTAATAGGAGTAACAGTTTGATTGTTTTTTTCAGTTGCATAATAATATACGCCTTTTATTGTTATAATAACGGTTTTTTAATAAACAATATTAATAAACTGCTGAAAGTTATTAATATCCTAAAATTCGAAGTTAAACCAAAAGTGCGCAAACAGGTTTTTGGTATCGGTCACTAAAAATACTGTGAAAAGAAAACAGTTGGATGTATTCATCTAAAATTTTGTACATATATGGAATAAATGTTGATAAACAAAATGTGATTTTCAAATTTTTTCTAAGTTTAATAGTTTTTGAATTACAGCCATTGAAATTGGGGTATCATTTTTTTTGGGACACCCTGTATAGTCAAATTTGGTTTATAGATGAAATACATTTTAAAATTGAATAAAAACAGGGGAATTTAAATATCAAGTCAATATATTCCCGTGCGTATCATAGTTACATTCTTCATTTTTAATACCCGTAGTGTAAGTGCCGGTGGCACTTTATTTCAGAGAGAAGATTCAGCTCCTCTCTTCCATCTTGGTAGCCACTTCCACCACATGGACCGTGAAGCAGTTTCACCAGGACTGTCAAATGCTGGGTCCATTTTGAGTCATTGGAGTCTGCGGTATCTCGGCCTGCGTTGTGTTTGATGCTACTGCTATGTTCCAATCAGAGCATACTAGGGCCAGATAATCAACAAAAGTAATCCCTCCAAACTGTCCCAGCATTATTGCAGCATACCATCTATGATAAACGAGAAGAGTAGAAAGGATGGTACAGCTCACGTATGCTGCAACTCTCTAAATACCCTCATCTTGCTGCGTTCATTCTCTATCACTGTCACTCCTGCACGTTTGATCAGCCACGATTTGATCCATATTCCTCGCTTTTAACCACCATCAGGTCGGGCAAGCTACATCCCAACCCTTCATCCACTCTGATGTAGAGTGTTGCTCTCTCGTCCTTGATAGTAATCAGGCCCATGTAGTGGAAAAGGACTTCCAGGGCGTCCCTCTCTCTTTAGTTGTCACCACGGCATGGGAGTTAGAATAACCGCACCAGATATCGTCTTCATGCTTTCTGGGCGTTATAAAAATGTTGTAATGTTGATCATATCATTTCCTCATTCTTCCGTGTGAACTGCAGTCTTATGGGTTTCCATACTTTGGCAGTTCACATACTCTCTCTTTCTATCCCACACTGCTCCTGACCAGGCCGTTTCCCCTGTGCAGTACTGCGCCCCTGCCTTTCTGGTATTTCCTGATGGAGGAGTATCTAGGAATTTCTGATGCCTTACCCTGATGTCCAAGTTTAGACTCTTGTACCAGAATTTCTCTTTCGACTAGTTGCCTCATCTTATGTGTGTTTGGGGATAAGAAGTCGCATTTCCATTGCAGTAGGTATGGTCCCTGTGCATCTACTCCTACTCTTTTCCTACTTGGGGTCTGGTTTGGCATAGGGTCTGAGGCATCCCTGTGCACATTCACGGCATATCACCATTCACCACTGGGGCACACCACACATCTGCTTCCACCGACGGGCCAACGTCACTCGGTGAATCACCTCCCATATCCACAGCACACCGACATCTAAAGATATATTCTGGGAGGTGATGCCTCTTGTTCTGCACAATTGCAGTACACTGCTGTGAACTGAAACCAACAGCAACCTGTATAAATAGTTGCTATACATGATGAAAGCTTCAATTGATGACTGTTCTCAAAGCTATAGTTAGAGTTTTGAGAAAATTGCGGTACACAGGCTGCTATATATTATATTAAAATACTCTATACAGCTATATTGATATTGGTTTTATAATGTGCTAAATATTATAGTATTAATAAATAGGTTAAATATAATATATACATATTTCAAATTATTTTTAACCTATCAGGAAACTATATATTACTTGAATCAATGAAAGAAAAACATTATTTGGTAGCAAAATATTAATTTTATTACAAGTGATAATATTAAAATTATCTTTTTTCGACGAAAAGGCAGAAAATCAGGCCGTATGAATGAGTAAGCCATGGTTAAGAGCCATTCCAGAATATCTGAAGACTTCTTCCATCATGTTATGGGCTGCTGTTGCATCGGTTAGAACCCAATCTTTTTTGTTCGTTAGCGATGAATGATGAGTCGTCACTCAACAGTCAAGTTTATCTGAATCATTTGAATCATTTATTTTCACACAAGACAATCGAAGAGCCACGTACAGAACAATTAATGTGGTCACCATTAAGTCTTGACATCTTTTCTATAGACTTCGCAGTATAACCCATCTAGTACAGCGATATTTCAACTCATCCTTCTATAACCTGCTTTCTTTTTCGGTATTCTTGTATTTCAGTAACAACCCGTGTTGTGAAAATGATCAGAGGAAGGGTGGTCATTCTTCTAGTTCTATTCCAAATCAATGTTTCATAATGGCAAATCTTTTTTGGGTAACCTTTAGTAGTTCACTATAGGAAAATGTTCCAAAAAATAATTCAAATTTCAAGATTTTGCCCGTATAGGATCCTAAGAGTTGGTTAGTACGTATGTATATATGTATAAAAACTTAATAGAACAATGTATTTACAATTACCCTACAAAAATCAAAAACTGGGAGTTTCGATAATATCGTAACAATTTACAACAGTGAATTTCCCAATTAATTGATCCTATAAGAGAAAAAATTGAAAAATTAATTTAGCTAATTAAAATATATATATGCAGAGTACGTGTCTATATGCCTAAAGAACTTACGATGTTATCATCAAAAGATGATGCTCTTTTTTGAAGTTATGTAGATTATTACCCATAGAGTTATTGTTATAACTTGTACTATACCATATATCAGTATTAATAATAAAATGCATTATATAATCTATCAAAGAGTGGAAATGTATTTTCAATGTTCGGCATGCTTTCGAGCAGTGATTTATCGTAGGTAAGCTCTGATATCTGAATATATTATAGTTCTGTCACTGTATTATCTTCTTCCAAGGAAAACAATCTTCCTCTTTCAAATATCACGAAATCTTATTTCGAGAAGATCAAATTATCATCTTGAGAATCGGAGAAAACATTTCTGAAACTTTTATTGGTGGCTATATAGGAAATTCTATTATTTCTGGTGAACGACTTACATAACGGAACACGTTATTGATGTATGGTAATATAATATTGATCTATAATAATATAATATTCAATATGGATCTATGAAAAAATGATATTTAATATCTGAACATTATATATCATATACTACAATGATCTTAATTATTAATTGATTTATTTATATGAAAATATGAAGTTTAGGATAAATTAAAAAAAAAATCAAAAACTTATTTTAATTAAGATCAGTGAAGCCAGATGTTTAACCAGTGAATGCATCTTTTTGTTTCAAACAAATCTTCATGGTGGGGTCTATTTAACATCAACAGCTTTTATTAAAACAATCAAAATACGTAATGGTAAATATATCAATATTTTGACGATATTTCTTTCTTATTCAAAATATGACTGAAAATAAAATATTCATACATGTTCTTATACAAACATGTAAGAAGCAAATAGTTCATTTATAGAAATGTACAAATCACCAATGCCCGAGCATTACTTAGTCTGTCTCTCTCTCTCACAGCGAGAGCTAGAGTCTGGTCAAAACTTGATCTGATTTATTGTTGTTTAATATTACATAAAAGCTTCTTCTGAATCATGCATTATCACAGCTTACTATATATTTTATAGTAAAATGCCTGATAAAATAAAGTTTGATATACATAAAGATAGTACAAGTGAGTGGTGTAATTTTGACCCGAGTTATGCATGATTAGTAAAACCATTAAATTAGCTATGATCATTCATTATATTTCTCAAATTACTAACTCCAAGCATAAATTTCAGTCATTTGAAAAAAGTCACAAAGCCAATTTCAAATATGTGAATTATACATAGAGTTATTGGTGTACAAAATCAGTTGGGGTGATTTTGACTCCACCATGCATCCACCGTTTAATTTCTATGCAGATGTTTAAGAGTTTCCAGAATTAGGACGATCTATTAAACTGAAACACATGTTAAAGTGATAGACTGAAAACCAATTATTAGAAATGATTGGTTCAAATAATGGAAGTTTTGTTACTTATTTATCCTACTGCCCACCATATTGTATTTAGTTGACTTTTTACTGACGTCAACTGCAGTGAAATTGACACCAAATTTGGTAGTACACCGAAAAACCCTATATTTCTTTCTAAATCATTCATTTAATTTAGTATCTTGTAACACTTTTGTGGGATTCAAGAATTTCCCCGTCACTTTGCGCGGATTCATTCTGAAGCTGAGGGAAAAAGAGACAGCGAGGTAATTGAAACATAGCATAAAAGTTATGGCAAACCATGAAAAAGGTCACTATAATTCACAGAAAATGGGCCCAAATTATTCCAGCCGAGGCAGTACGCTGTAACCTGTGTAATTTTCTCCAGAA
Organism: Caprella mutica; assembly: GCA_947561585.1. Lineage (NCBI taxonomy): Eukaryota > Metazoa > Arthropoda > Malacostraca > Amphipoda > Caprellidae > Caprella > Caprella mutica. The sequence goes on from CANNZV010003700.1 coordinate 33,804, forward strand.
ATAAACTCACTTGAATTTAATTGCAGAGAACGGAGATTAGAATGAACTTACCATTCGCACAAGAGATTTGTTTTTGAAGTTTTTTAAATTGACTAAATTGATTCGGGTTAAGCTGCAATGGAGGTTCAAACTGCTTCAATATCAGTGTGACTTAGTAACATTGGGATGTGACTATAGTTGACAGGAGGCAAAGTTTGAGGGAAGAGTCAACGAAGAGTTTGTTATTTTATGGTTTTGAATGTCTGTCTCTATATCTGTGCACCTTAAAGTAGTTGAAGCAAGGTTTAAGTGAAATAGTATTTAGGTTGCTTTACGTTGAGCAATTCCATCATACATACCTCTCTAATATAATAAATGTTGTGTAATTTCTGTTGCATATTAATATAATATTATATAATTTTTGTCGCATATTAATATAATATTATATTATTCCCGTCGCATTTTAAATAATTGATAATCATGTTCTTCGATCTGTATAATTTATTCAAGAAACAATGAAACAATTTTATTCAAGAACACAATAATATACAAATTAAAAAGATTACAGTCATAATGAGTGACTAAAGGTGACCGTACTTGGAAAAATCTCATAATTTTGTCATTTTTTTTATTTTGTAAATAGCTACCTAGTACCCTTCCAGTTGTTTGAGTGAAATATCAGAGCTCTAGATTCACTATAACCCACTGGGCGGAGAGAGAATGGGTGAGGGCGAGGCGAGGATTGGGACGGCGCTATATACGCTTTACACACTCCCTATCAGCCACTGATAATTCGTAATAATTAATTATCTCGCTATATCTGGTATAGTTCGTGCTACTTAGACCACACAAAAAAGCTTTGGCTACAATACGCATCAGTTGTACTCCATATCTTACACGAGAGAGCGTAGCTATCAAACACGGCAACTTTGAATGCTTTTTTTCTGGCACTTCTGAAAAAGGACAAATTTTGTATTCAAAAGCCGAACGCTTTTGCAATTTTGAAGCTACGGCATCAGAGATTCTTGCATTCGATTTTCCAAGAAATTCTCTACAGCTATCAATCCTTGTTTTTTTAATTTTCGAATTATTTTTCGAAATATTGAATTTTGAAAAAAATTTCACGAAAAAAATAATATTTTGAAAACCAATTTGAAAATAAAAAAGAAAAGGATTGACAGCTGTAGAAAAAATAAGTGGAGAATCGAATGCAAAAAAAACCAATGCCGTAGCTTCAAAATTGTAGAAGCCTTATGCTTTTTAGGAAGCGGTTCGAAATTAGTTCGAAATTCAAATAACTCGTTTTCTAGGGGTTTAATCGAAAAAATGCCATGAACAAAAATGATAGAAAATTCAATTTTATATTGGGGTACTAAGTTTCAGAACCGTAGCTTCATTAATAGAAATATTTTCAAAAACTAAGTACGGCCTGGAAAGCCGAGTGTCAGCTTTTAATAATAGTCTATCTTTATATTAGGTGCTTATTGTAAACTAGTGTATATCCAATTAGGATTAATGGGTTTTCAATTGAAAAATAAAAAAATCGAATATGAATGAAATCTAAAAACATATATAAATTTTTCATGTAAATAAATTTTCCATGTAAATAAATTTTTCAAGTTAATAAATTTATCATTTAAATAAATTTTCCATGTAAATAAATTTTTCATGTAAATAAATTTTTCACGTAAATAAATTTTTCAAGTAAATAAATTTTTCTTGTTGAGTTTTTCATGTAAATAAAATTGTTCATATGAATAAATTTTTCATGTAAATAAAATTTTAATGTGATTGAATTTTCATGTAAATGAATTTTCATGTAAATAAATTTTTGTGTAAATAAATTTTCCATGTAAATAAATTTTTCATGTACCTAAATAAATTTTCAATGTAAATGAATTTTTCATGTACTTAAATAAATTTTTCATGTAAATAAATTTTTCATGTACCTAAATAAATTTTCAATGTAAATAAATTTTTCATGTAAATAAATTTTTCATGTAAATAAATTTTTCATGTAAATAAATTTTCCATGTAAATAAATTTTTCATGTAAATAAATTTTTTATGTAATTATATTTTTCATGTAAATATGTTTTTCATGTAAATATTTTTTTATGTAAATACATTTTTCGTGTAATTTTTTTCAAATGTTAAAGCGTGACATTTTTCTCGCCACCAACCAACCAACCAACCAACCATCAGACAAAGAGACACTGTGTGATAATTTAATATTAAAAGATTTAAACAGTTGCTATCATTCCAATTGAGATGCAGTATAAGAGTTACACATATACACAATATCCATTAAAAACAGTACTAACTATCCGCAAAACATTCGATAAAAGTCCTAATTCGGGCGAATTGGTTGTCTTTATAGCAGTTATTCTGATCCTTTATTGAACGCTTGTAGTGATAAGCGAATCTCTTTAAATTTTCTATCTAACATTACTTTTGTATTTGAAAAAGAAAACATATAATTTCTTTTAATTTATCATTAAATTTAAGCTTTTAATAAAAAGCTTGAATTTCAAAAGAGAATCTATGAATATATTTTATATACAATTTTCTAAAGTATTCTTGAATAGATTCAGTGACGTCTACAATAAGCAGAAAGAGAATGTATGATCTGAGTATCATTAAGTAACACAATTTGAGGAAGAATTTGATTCATTTTTCTGGACTAGAACCTTAATCACAATGAGTATAATTACAGTTTAAATAACGCATGCACTATCCAATGGATTAACAGACAAATAACAATGTGTTCTAATTTTTTCCACAGTCTAATAATTTACTATTTCCTAATAGAAACTTTACTAATTGAAATATTTGTGGATATTTTAAAATTGGTCTGGGTAGACGATGACAAATTTGTAAGATTTGAAAATAATGGGAAATTAGAAAACTGCGATTTGTAAAATAAAAGTCTTTTCTTTGAAACTAAAAAATGTTCGAGACCTTGGTAAGCTTCAAATGAAACTCTTCAAATATGTTCTTAATTTCCATAAATTGTACTCCCTATTATTATTAGCACAATAACTACATGCTACATGTATTATATAATAAATTGAGTAAATTTTAAGTGTTGTAATTCATATATCTTTCATTTTTTAAAGTAAATAGTCAATATAATGATAGTGTTTAATATCTGAATCTTCGCAGTGTTGTATTTCATATCGACTATGGGACAAAATTATGCACCGACTCTATTAATGAATATCGATATCGTAAAATTCGAACTCTACAATCATTATTTTAAAAAGCATAATATTAGTTTATATAATCATTTTCATGCAAGTTCATAAATTTGAGGAAAATATATCAAAATATTTTCCGTACATAACATCTCATGGATATTAAAATCATTCGATGGTGAAAGGAGAGAAAATTCTTCAGTCAAAAGGCGACGACAACAGCAGGCAAAATTGTTATGCTCACTATTCGGCAGATATTTAATTTATTTTGATTTGCTGCAATTAACTCCGTAACTTTTAAATCACTACCAAAAATGTCCTTTAAATCAGTTTATCCTCTAATATATAGAAATATAAAATCAGTGGGTGTAGTCTGTTTACAATGGCAGTTCCTCTGCTATTTAATGAATTTTCATTTGATTTTTTATGCAGAGATATTCTTGACGTTATCTGCAACACCTCGGAAAGTAATTTGTATTATTTTTAGTGTAGAATAAATTGTCATGGAGCCTACAGTAGCAGACAAAATATAAGGGTAGGCAAAAACAAGTAAATCTTTAATTTCATAAAAAGGACAAAACACACATTATTGAAATTTTGCACGTATTTTCATATATAGCACTCGTATGTATTCGTATGAAATTTCAAAGCATTTGGACAAATATTCTAGCAATAGTTCGATATTTCACTTGAAACACTAAATTTTGCTCTGGTCAAAAGTTAAGGGTAGCCATCATAAACTTCGAAATATTCGCGGATATATGCAATTAACTTAATAATTTGTGAAATATTCTTTGCTCTATCACTTCAATACATCTTCTACCACCAAATTCTTCATATTTTTGTACAAAATGAAAGAGTAATCCATCTTCTATTCATCCTCGAGTAATGTCCACAATTCTTCCACATTTCTTGTGTTTCTTCTCTGAGTACAGTCTCCAAATATTATCCAAACAATCTCAATTCGATTGAGGTCAGGACTCTGTGAAGGGTAGCTTATTAGAGCAATTTCTCCATCTTCTAATAGGGTCCTAACTTTTTTATCTGAGTAGTAGGGTATTTTGTCCTGATTGAAACTCGGTGGATGAGGGTCAGCTGCTTGTTGATAGGGGAGAGTATGTTGACGAAAGAGCTGTTTTATGCTTCTGCAATAACTCCTCCGTGTAGACGAACAATGGGACCAGGTCCAGCAGAAAAAGAGTCCCCCAAACCACCACACTACTTCCTCCAAAATTACCTGTTTTCTTGGCGCAGCTCAGAGTTAAAATTTCCCCTACTTTATGTTTAATTCGTACTTTCCCATTAGATCCAAAGATTTCTAATTTTCTTTCATTCATCACTAGAATGTACTTTCGATCTTAGAAACGACATGCTCATGATAAAACACAATTAACACTTTCCTTTTCATTTAAGAGATTAAATGCTTCGATGCAGGGAAAAATGATTGCAAACCAACTTGTTGAAGTCGAAGCAAAAAAATAGACTGGGACACCGTACCACCAGACATAACATCTATTTTACTAGAAATTTGACCAGAAGTGTTGAAACTACCTTGCAAGCTACTTTGAAGACTTGCATATCTTCTCTCAGCAATGCTTTGGGTAGTCTACCATTCTTCGGTTTGGAATCAACAACTCCATACTGCTTATGTTGAGCCACAATATGTTGCACAATCCTTTTGGACCTTCATGTGGTAATAGAAATCTCTTGCAACGACAATTGGAGACTGTATCAGAGGGGATTCTCAACAAATGTGGAAGGAATGTGGACATTACTTGAGGATGAATAGAAGATTGGTAACTCCTTAAAAATGTGTAAAATTTGTACAAATTTGTGATAGAAGATGTATTAGAGTGATATAGCAAAGAATTATTCACAAATATTAAGTTAATTGCCAATATCCCGGAATATTTCAAAGTTTATGATGGCTACCCTCAACTTTTGACCAGAGCAAAATTTATTGTATGAAGTGAAATATGGAACTATTGCTAGAATATTTGTCCAAATGCTTTGAAATTTCATACGAATACATATGAGTTCTATATGAATATACGTGCAAAATTTCAATAATGTGTGTTTTGTTCTTTTTATGAAATTAAAGATTTAGATAACTTGTTCGTGCCTACCTGTATATTTAGTCCACTACTGTACATAGGGCATTTAAATATCATATGCGGGTAATAATAGAATATATCAGGATTTTATTAGTCTTAACATTTTTCAAAAAGTACAAAGTTGCTCTGTTTGGAATAACAAAAATAAGAAAATGATAATAAATTTTAGTACGGAACTTTTAAGTTGAAACAATTATTTAGTATATTTCTATAGGCATCGTTAAAATAAGCACTAATAAACTCAGGTAAAGTTACAATTAGAAGAAGCATTTAAATATATAGAAGAATATTTCAAAAGGATAATACTTAAAAAAGCATCGAAATATGAGCAATAATTTAAATGAGAACACTGTTCTCGTCACAACTAATATTTAATATTTGCAATTAATATTTACCGGCTGATCTCTCGTTACCAGTCCATGAGTCCAGTCAAAAAGAATGGGATACACCACAGGCTCATTTATTAATGGAGAGTCCTTTGGATAGAGCTGATCAGGTAGCAAGGGCACGACTGTTATCTGCATCTCTTAAAGAAACTGGAGTGTGGCTGAATGCGATTCCCATACCGTCATTAGGTACACAGCTCGATCCAGAGGTCATGAGAGTAGCCATTGCTCTCAGAGTTGGTGCCAGAGTTTGTGAACCTCTTTCTTACCGCTGTGGTAGTGGGATAGATGTCAGAGGACTGCATGGCCTGTCTTGTAGGTACAGTTCAGGGCGTCACCCAAGACATGCAGCAATGAATGATGTGGTAAAACGGGATTTGCAGAGAGCAGGACTCCCTTCAGTGCTTGAGTCTTCTGGGTTTGATTAAACTACCAGATGGTATTACTGTTTTTCCTTACATGAATGGAAAGAGTCTGATTTTGAATTACACATGTGTCGACACATTCGACGAGACACATCTCAATGATTCCGCGGTTGAGGCAGGATCAGCTGACGGGGCTGCGGATAATCGTAAACATCAGACCACAGGAACGTACGGTAGTACGACCTTCTCAATCATGAGGTCTATAATTAGACGCCTTGTTGAGACAAAAAAAAATCCAAGGGAGTCTGCCTGGTTCCAACATCGAATGGCTCTTGCGGTCCAGAGAGGGAATGCCTTCAGCATCCTCTCAGCCGCGAAGGAGAGGTGTTATGGCGGTCCAGTCCACCCCTTCAGGGAACTCAACTTCTCATTACGATCTCAGATGTAAGTTTCTGAAGGAATTTCCTCTTCTGTAAATATTTTATTCTTCTTGTTACTAATGGAAAAATAATGTCTTTTTAAAACAAAAATAAGATTAATATTATTTAATACATAAATAAATTGATAAGTTTCTTAATAACAAACTAGAGTTTCACACCGAATTTAAATTCTTCTATTAAATCATTATTATTCACCTTATATAGTTAATATTTGATAAAAATGAAAGGAAATATGTTCTGAATTATATTGTGACAGTCCATTCATCTTAGAAAAGAGCTCTTTTAATTATTCTGAAAATATCATTGTAAAATTACTCGAGAGGAAATATCATCGGAAAGAGTGGCGCTGTGGCGTATCTTCAAACAGTCCTCATTTCCAATCATTCCCTTTAATAACCAAAGAAAAACGTGATTTTTCCCTCATAGTTTCCCTCCGCATTTCTTCAGAAGTTTCTTTTCATCTTAATATAGAAAAAGACTTCCAGAAAAAACATTATTGTGAGTAGAATTTATCTCTTCTTATAGCACTGGGTGAGGTTTCATTACAACCATTGCAATAATGCATCCCATTGTCCAAAGTAATTATATTACCTAATTGCTCGTGGCTATTTATTCTGCGCCATGTTATTATAATTATTTGCAGTGACAGTGAGGGCTCTTCAATTCGGTCTCTCAACTCAAGACCAAATTAAAGATAAGCACTTGACATCCACGGCAATCATTTCATTGTCAGGGAACAGAAATAAAAATGTTGACGAGTATTTCCATTAGGTATGCACTACCAATAATTGATATAGAAAAATACTACAAAAATAGAGTCAATTTAAAAGTACGAGGTTCGAGTATTTAAAATAATATTTAGTCAGATATATCAAATAGTAATTCTTCTGACGAATTTAAAGAGATGCAAGTTCTTCATTCTAACATTAGCATGTATCTCCACTCTTTTTCAATAGATCTTGTAATCAGATGTAGTGGCTAGGAAAGTACTCGGTAAAATGTTCGATAGGCGTAAGTTGGTTGCTAACTAGGTAATTTCCGCGGAGAGATTAGGCGATACACGCTAGGGGGAAATGAAAAGTCTTCACGCTGTGTTCCACCTTATTTGCTGTGGTGATGTACATGCACTATGTTTTCTCATTTTCATAGCGCATGAATTATTATTTTGCAGCGGAAAATCTTTCTGAATTATTTACGTAAATAATTTGAAAAAAACAGTATAGTGTAAGTCTAGTAAATATGCTAGGTCTCTTTATGTAATATATTATTAAATTCTACAACAAATATACCATCTACTGAATTATAATTCAATAATTATTTCTGATTGCCTTTATTAGATTTCAATTTTCCGGTTTTGGATATACATACCTTCATTTCAAACCATTTGAGGGGAAATAATATTGCCCCGTAAAGGAGGGTGAAAGGTAAACCTTAAATATCATTATGTATGAATATTATACTACACAAACTGTACATGATTGACTATATCGTATGAAGACAATAATAAATGAAAGATATGCATTCAATAAATTATTCATAAACATACATCTCCTTGTGAAAGTTAGAGAGTTGTTATGACACTTTCATTGAATCTTATTCTCTTTATTCTCATTTTTGAGGGACAGATACAAAAATGCCTCTAACAAGGTGTATCGCGATGTTCAGATTCAGATCTTCCCTCTGTAATGATATCTTCCTAAACATTATAGGTGTTGAAAAGAGTTCAGTGTGCCCATTGATTAATATAAACTCATATGCATTCCAATTATTGTATATCTAATTCGCTTTAATTGTAAATATATAACTTATTTTCAGCTAAAATATATTTTAATTGAAGTACCTCATTCATAGATTATATATTACAAAAAAAGTACATAATGTGACAATTTCAATGAATGCCACATTAGAAATAAAAAATTATATACTTACCGTTATATATTTTTATCATGATATTGTATTTACTAACAAATATCTACGATCATAAAATGTATAAATATATTATTTAAAGTTGAACATTAGGGAGTTATACCGCTAGAGTTTCTATTCATTTAACAAAAGACTCATTTAATTTCCTTTTTCCATCTAGATTACTTTTCAGTCTTTTACCCTGAAAACCTGCCACAAATTGTGTTTCATTTTGCTTTGTTTCTTTTCAGCATCTACAGACCGACTAAATTTATTTCTTTGACATGGATATACATTAATAATCCTTTACATTTATGAAATAATATCCCACTACTAGATACAGGGGTACTTGTATAAATTATACTCTATATATCTTCAAAGGTGAAATGATTCAAAGAAAGATGCACGGAATATAACACCCTCCACTCTTTGATATCGCAAGTGTCATTCTACATTAATTGAGTCGAGGGCGTAAATATAGAAAATGTTTGGTTTTTTGATGTGTTTCGTTCACCCGCGAACCGACGAGAAAACATGTCTGCAATCAAAGGAAACTTCCCAACTTCAACATGAACGAACATGCAAAACACTCCACCATTTTAATATCTAGCCAAGCATCATTTTTAATCATTCATTTTGAATTCCGTGAAATTCAGCTTCTCATTTCACTGAAATTAAAAGCACTAGTTAGTTATTAAGTATTTTAGCTGGAAGTTAAAAACGTAAAATATAAAAAAATATTTCAGAGATGTGAGTAAAATATTGATGGGTGAGGACTGTCAATTCATTTTAAATGAAATGTGAAGACAATGTCGTTATTTAGAAATTCATTTCAAACTTTTCTGCCATCTCTGTTTCTATTCATTTCTTGAATAATGCATGCACTTAAAATATTCCAATTACGTGCATGTTATTTTTTAAAGGGTGTTACATCAATAGCATGTACTTCTTAGAGTACAGTACGTACATATCATTAAAATTATAAATTATATTTCTTTGATAACTGAATACTTAGCAATTAATTCTATTTCTTTGGTAATTTTTTTTCTTCAAGCAAGAACACTGGCCCAATATTGTAATAGTATTGCCTCACTATTGTAACTACAATACACCAATATTGCAGCAACATTGAAACAAAATTCCCCAATATTGTAACAACATTGACCAATAATATAATCTAATAAGATTGCCTAAATATTATGAATGAACAAATGTCGAACGCCCTTTTTTTTATACATTAAAATGTTATTAGTGAATAAAGTCATTATATTGCCAGTAAGTGACTGGTAGTATTCCGTCTTTTAGTCTTCCACCTGGCAGTTTTTCGCCTGGCAATTTTCCGCATGGCAGTTTACCGTGTACCGTCCTATACTCTGACAACATTGCCCCAATAATATTACATTATTCCCAATACTGAAATTACATACCCTGTGTTAATGTTCTAATATAATAGGATATAAAGTATATAATGTAATACTGCAGGGTCACATCTGTGCGTTCACATGTTTGTATTTGTTTATGCTAAGAAGAGTCTAGAACTCGTATCAAGGCATTTAGCTTACTTCCTAAGTTAATATATATATCTTGAGGATAATCAAAGTAATGCTGAACTCAATCAGTTTAGTCAAATAAAAAGAAGTTAAAGCATTAAATTCTAAAAAGAATGAATTAAATACCTTTATTCTATGTAAAAATAATTATCCTGGGTCACCGAAGCGTCTTTCCTATTAAAACTACAACCATCAACCTGCACAATTTAACACTCTACCTTGTAGTTAATATACCGTCGGTGGAACTTACCGGAGTGAAATATACCAGGTGGAATATACCGGTCACCCCAAATAAGTCATTGAATAGTACACAGACTTTACTAAAACTTAATCAACGAAATCATAACATGGCATTGATAGAAAATCGAGTTTCTATATTTAAGCATTCAAAGATTTCTCAGTGTACGATCATCAGAGAAAACCCAAAAACTTCTCATGGCATCACGAGGGGCATATAATTGCAGAAGTTTACCCCTTGATGGGCATTATTTGGCAACAAAATAGACATATTCCCACATAAAATACCAAAACAGTTTATTGTAATCATATTGATGCAATTAATTATATTCCATCATGTTTCCATTGCAAAACTTTGATATTGATATGTGGCATCATTGTGAGATTTATTTGATAAATTAGTATATAAGAGAGTCAGAAGATCATCACTAAATCAATATATTTCTCGATCATATATTATATTGATAAAAATTATAGACATTTTACCACAAAAAAGCTATTTCTGGTAGTGTTGTGGATTTAATGCAGTTTTACGAAAACAGATTTGATGTAAATTATAGCTAGAAATATGGGTAAATTCCTATAAAAACAGCGTGAATGGAGGATCAGACACGCTGTACAGTAGGTTCCGTGCATATTAGTAGGAACCTACATCAGCGTGTCTGATACTCCAGACACGCTGTTGTAGGCTGCTAGTAAATTTTTATGTATTTATTTAGCTATTATATATAGAGGATAATAGTACATTTGTTTATTTAAATGAGTAACAATCAATACAATTAAAGTCTTCTTTATTATGGCGTGCTCTTCTAAAAATGTCTTCAGCTCGTCCAATCTTCTGATATTTTATCTATTTCGAAAATATTTAGTTGGCAAATTTTGCAGTTGTTTTCATCAATTGTAGCTTACATTTCTGATATTTTTCTATTCAATAATTAATTATATTTTCCAGACGATTTATTGTCATATTTATTACTCGCGACAATATGCAAGATACGGATACACTATAATTAATATACAAATAATTAATTATTCAAATATTTATTTATGTTACTATATGTATTCTCAAATAATTTTTTTTTACTAGCAATCTACAACAGCGTGTCTCGAGTAGCAAACACGCTGATGTAGGCTGCTAGTAATAAGCACGGAATCTACCGCAGCGTGTCTCTCCCTACAACCACGCTGTTCTAGGAATTTTCCGAAAATGTTGCATTAAATTGAAAATAATTTCTTTGAGTCATCAGTATTTTTCACATTAATTAACTGCTATAGGATTTCTATCAATTTTCTCAATAAGACACAAAAGATAATTAGAAATAGAATTATACTATGTACATAAATATTCATCCTATAGACATAATATACAACCTTCTTTACATTTCTGGTCGGAGATTATAATCGTTGATAGATGATCATTTATTACGACTATAAATAATTCGACTAATATCCGATAATTGTAATTGATATTAAACTAAAAACATTCGTAATCTATGTCGTATTTCAATGGATATACCATACAAAAATCCCGACATTTTTTTCAGGCATTATGACAATTTACCATCAATATTTACCGTAATGGACAATATTAGATGATTTGCAGATTAAAGTTTACGATGGTGTGTTTACAGACTCAGGAAGTTACGTAACTTCTATCACGAGCGCAAAGCAATTTTCTGATCAAAATTTTTAAGTGCCAAAAAACTCCAATGGAAAGCAAGCAGTTAATTAAAATGAAGGAAAAACCTCAAGCTAGAAAATCAAAGAGCTGAAAGTCAACATCATGATTAGTTTTCTTGTAGGCAGCTCGAAAGAGGAAAGGAAAAATTTTTATCCACTTTGGATATTTTATTATACATTTTATGATATAATATTATTCGAAAATCGGTCATGCATGTCACGGTATTTAGGTTTATGAACTCGCTCTACCCAAAGCTAATAATTTGCACCAGTGTTGACAATCTTCACAAAATAATAACCTGAACACTGCCATTTGAATGCAGTAGATACAAATAGTTGATATTTTAAAATATTAACATGTCAATGGTAAAAAGGCATGTTCAAAAAGTTCACTGCAGAAAATTTGGCCCGCAAGAAATATAATTTAACTCTCGTCTTAAGAAGCCCCAGGCAAATTAAGTTATCACCACAATAATTGCAATCCATATGTAATAAATAAGGCTGGTTATAGTTTACTACAAATGGGGAATGCGTTTGGTACGATATAGTGACAAAATCTATACTTTATAAGTTTTATCTGCAAAATGACCCTAATCCTTTTGCCGGCACTTTGATTCAAACTCTTTTTGTTCCATATAATTGTCATATGGTTCCAATTATAATACATCGTTATAGCCAGTTTCATTCCTGGGTGTTTTTGCTTAAAATTCATGGTTTATCCACAAATTGTATAAATAAATGTAATTATATAAATTATATAAATTGTATTCCATGTAGGTTATTTGCCCGTTACTCTGGTGAAAAGATGCATTCCAGATGGTCTGCATGATGTGCAAATTACTTGATTGGTTTCATAATGATAATTTATACATTGGTGTATTTATAATTATTTGAGTAATTGTGAAATGATTTAAATATTCGAGTTCACAAGATGAGGTGACTGATTTATCATCGTAGTTATTATTCTTTAATCATTACGGATATCATTAACAAAAAAAATGATCCAGAGCATCATCTATCCATCTAAATCAACTTCCTTCATACCGCACTCTCTGTCGTTTGCATTCTGTGATACGATCCTCTTCTGTTTCATTTTCGTGAATAAAACAAAGATGTAGCTGTTTATAAGGTTAGTAAGTGAAGTAAGTGCTAAAATAATGTTATTGAGATAAATTATAGAAAATATCTCTATAATACAGAAGATAAAATATCTACAATAATTTCACATGAGTTATGTGCATTGTATTCCGCTCTGGCATTTTGTATTTATACATGAAAAGGACAATGCGTCTCACTAGGGATTTGTGTTGCTACTGATGGAACGTGCATACGAAGCCAATGAGGAAAACACCAATCGTAATTACTATTTTTCTAATTTTATTAATCATCAATCGAATGTCAATTGTAATATTTGAAAGTACCACAATTACCGATAATTTGTTAAAAAATGAAATACTTACCACCATTCAGGAGATAACAGCAGCAGCAGCTCTTACAATTAGACAAATAGTCACCCAAACGTACTCTATGGAGTCTCAATAAACACTCACTTAAAAACCGCAAAATTTTCCTGTCGAGCACTATTTAATAGCACTCCAATTGGATTAATTTGAAGGCAAGGGTCTTCTTAGTTGACTCAAACATCGATCATACGATATCAATTTTAATAGCAAAAATTATGTAGTACACATGGGATTGTAGCCCTTCTAAAGGGTATAAATAAGGTCATTCACATCACTAATTAATTTGCTACGTACCGTGTGTATATTTCTTTTTACAACTCTATGATCCCAAAATAGGAATACTTGAAATAAGAATTTAAAGGAAGCAAATATAGTTTTTAGAAGATATTGTTTGGTATTAACAATTAATGCATTATGCAAACTTATTTGAAACACAATGGATAATACTTCTAATCTAAAGGCTATCTACAGAATTAAGGTGTTGAAAATGGCCGCCAGCATCCTCTAGGTACACAGAGAAAAAAGAAAGTTTACTCATATCTATTTATGCTTTGAATCAATTTATTACGTGAGTTGGTTGGACCATATTCATGTTTTCACGTGTGTCAAAACAACTATGACGTGGTGTGTCACCAAACATTAGTTAATTCAATTCATTTTAAGGATTGAATCAACTTACTTTGAGAGTTAAAAGTTACTTTTTTGAGAATTTTAAAGTATGTTGAAACAACTATGACAGAGTGTATTGTAGTAACTCACAACGACTGTTAATTCAATGTATCTTGTGTATAAATTAACTTACTATGCGAGTTGGCGCTTCTTTTTTTAAGTTTAGGAGTGAGTCAAATCGACTGTTTAGTTTTAACCCACGTCAATTTAACTACTTTTAAGTAGTACCTGCAACTCACCACGTAGGTAGGCGCAAAAATAACCCATTCATATGAGTCAAAACGAATCAAATTTGATTTGATTCAACTAATCCTTTCTCTGTGTGTAAAGTCTCGCGCGCCTCTAGACGTTCTTTGTCACCCTCTCAATTGTAGCTGCGTCATAATTTGCAACCGAAAAATCCACATGATACAGTGATGAAAAAGCAATGATTTTCGTTGTGACTTCGCTCAAAGTCAAAGTATGGCCAACTATTCAAGCCACTGCAACATGACCCAAACTCTGGTGAATGCAAGGTGGTTCTCCACCCCATTGTACAAGAGTGGCTAAACAGTTCTTGACAGAAAAGTTTGAAGGACAAGTTATCAGCAGAGGAACTGAGATCTTCAAACCTAATCAATCTGCTTAATTTCCATTTCTGGAGTGCATATCCATTCAATATCGGATAGAAAGTGTGAAGCTGTTTTTAAGAGTGTGGAGAAGAACGTCATGGAGTGCCCAAGACTTTGTCTAGAGTCCTTAGACCCTAGAGCAGTGGTTCTTAACGTGTGTTCGATCGAACAAAGGTGTTCGGTGATGCATGTTTTATTTATACAGATACAGATTATAGTTATAAACCATAAAAATGGTATATAAGACCACCTTAGTGGTCCATCATTCAAAATATTGATATCACCGAAACTTTTAATTGGGTTACAAGCCAATAACTTTATGCTTATGCTAATTTGACAAATTTTATTACAGAAAGATTATTGTGAATAATAAAAAAACGTGAGTTTTAGATTAAATTTTAAATTCAATGTACATTCACCTGACACTATAACAATTTATCTTTCATTTCCCATACATGTTACCATTCCAATCATCCAATAATAATTATTCACACCACCAAACCTCCCATTAATTTTCATCTCGTGGCTCTGATGAGCGCATACTAAAATAGCCTATAAATTTTACCAAAGAATTTTCCTGTGCGTCAGTTTCACCTCCTAGTATGTCATTGTATTTCTAATTTAAAACAGACACACGGAATGAGAGGATTATTTGTCATTATTTGTTAAAAGTAATTAATCTATAAATACATGAACAGAAAATGCTGAGTAATTTGTAGTTAATATTTTGATCTTCAGAAGATATTAAAACAAAAATGAAATCTCATTGAAATCTATTTAGAAATTTTCAATTAATTTTGAACTACGTACTTTACCTTCTATTGTGTCACTCTACCTTCTATTGTGTCACTTTACCTTCTATGGTGTCACTCTACCTTCTATGGTGTCACTTTACCTTCTATTGTGTCACTCTACCTTCTATTGTGTCACTCTACCTTCTATTGTGTCACTTTACCTTCTATGGTGTCACTCTACCTTCTATGGTGTCACTTTACCTTCTATGGTGTCACTCTACCTTCTATTGTGTCACTTTACCTTCTATGGTGTCACTCTACCTTCTATGGTGTCACTTTACCTTCTATTGTGTCACTTTACCTTCTATGGTGTCACTTTACCTTCTATTGTGTCACTTTACCTTCTATGGTGTCACTCTACCTTCTATGGTGTCACTCTACCTTCTATGGTGTCACTCTACCTTCTATGGTGTCACTTTACCTTCTATGGTGTCACTTTACCTTCTATGGTGTCACTTTACCTTCTATGGTGTCATTCTACCTTCTATGGTGTCACTTTACCTTCTATTGTGTCACTCTACCTTCTATGGTGTCACTCTACCTTCTATTGTGTCACTCTACCTTCTATGGTGTCACTCTACCTTCTATGGTGTCACTCTACCTTCTATGGTGTCACTTTACCTTCTATTGTGTCACTCTACCTTCTATGGTGTCACTTTACCTTCTATGGTGTCACTCTACCTTCTATGGTGTCACTTTACCTTCTATGGTGTCACTCTACCTTCTATGGTGTCACTTTACCTTCTATGGTGTCACTCTACCTTCTATGGTGTCACTCTACCTTCTATGGTGTCACTTTACCTTCTATGGTGTCACTCTACCTTCTATGGTGTCACTTTACCTTCTATGGTGTCACTCTACCTTCTATGGTGTCACTCTACCTTCTATGGTGTCACTCTACCTTCTATGGTGTCACTTTACCTTCTATGGTGTCACTCTACCTTCTATGGTGTCACTCTACCTTCTATTGTGTCACTCTACCTTCTATGGTGTCACTCTACCTTCTATGGTGTCACTTTACCTTCTATGGTGTCACTCTACCTTCTATGGTGTCACTTTACCTTCTATGGTGTCACTCTACCTTCTATGGTGTCACTCTACCTTCTATTGTGTCACTCTACCTTCTATGGTGTCACTCTACCTTCTATGGTGTCACTTTACCTTCTATGGTGTCACTTTACCTTCTATGGTGTCACTCTACCTTCTATGGTGTCACTCTACCTTCTATTGTGTCACTCTACCTTCTATGGTGTCACTCTACCTTCTATGGTGTCACTTTACCTTCTATGGTGTCACTCTACCTTCTATGGTGTCACTTTACCTTCTATGGTGTCACTCTACCTTCTATGGTGTCACTTTACCTTCTATGGTGTCACTCTACCTTCTATGGTGTCACTTTACCTTCTATGGTGTCACTCTACCTTCTATTGTGTCACTTTACCTTCTATTGTGTCACTTTCCCTTCTATGGTGTCACTCTACCTTCTATTGTGTCACTTTACCTTCTATGGTGTCACTCTACCTTCTATGGTGTCACTCTACCTTCTATTGTGTCACTCTACCTTCTATGGTGTCACTCTACCTTCTATTGTGTCACTCTACCTTCTATGGTGTCACTCTACCTTCTATTGTGTCACTTTACCTTCTATTGTGTCACTCTACCTTCTATGGTGTCACTCTACCATCTATTGTGTCACTCTACCTTCTATGGTGTCACTCTACCTTCTATTGTGTCACTTTACCTTCTATGGTGTCACTCTACCTTCTATTGTGTCACTTTACCTTCTATGGTGTCACTCTACCTTCTATTGTGTCACTTTACCTTCTATTGTGTCACTCTACCTTCTATTGTGTCCTTCTATCTTCTATTGTGTCACTCTACCTTCTATTGTGTCACTTTACCTTCTATTGTATCACTCTACCTTCTATTGTGTCACTCTACCTTATATTGTGTCACTCTACCTTTTATTGTGTCACTTCACCTTCTATTGTGTCACTCTACCTTCTATTGTGTCACTTAAACTTCTATTGTGTCACTTTACCTTCTATTGTGTCACTCTACCTTCTATGGTGTCACTCTACCTTCTATTGTGTCACTCTACCTTCTATTGTGTCACTTTACCTTCTATTGTGTCACTCTACCTTCTATTGTGTCCCTTTACCTTCTATTGTGTCACTCTACCATCTATTGTGTCACTTTACCTTCTATTGTGTCACTTTACCTTCTATTGTGTCACTCTATCTTCTATTGTGTCACTCTACCTTCTATTGTGTCACTCTACCTTCCATTGTGTCACTTATACCTTCTATTGTGTCACTCTACCTTCTATTGTGTCACTCTACCTTCCATTGTGTCACTCTACCTTCTATTGTGTCACTCTACCTTCCATTGTGTCACTCTACCTTCTATTGTGTCACTCTACCTTCTATTGTGTCACTCTACCTTCTAAAGTGTCACTCTACCTTCTATTGTGTCAC
This sequence comes from Caprella mutica, assembly GCA_947561585.1. Lineage (NCBI taxonomy): Eukaryota > Metazoa > Arthropoda > Malacostraca > Amphipoda > Caprellidae > Caprella > Caprella mutica. The sequence goes on from CANNZV010003700.1 coordinate 51,670, forward strand.
TTTACCTACTATTGCGTCTCTCTACTTTCTATAGTGTCACTCTACCTTCTATAGTGTCACTCTACCTTTAATTGACTTTATAATTCAGTATATAATGAAAATGATATCTAAATTGATAAAAGCAATTAAAAACTATTATTGCGATATCCCTCCACTATTGATATACGCTAAATATTAGATGAATATATAGATACATACAGCAAATAATCTACGGTTAATTGGCATCAAATCTATTACAGAGCATTGAGCAATAATACTATCTATATATCCATCTCAAGCCAAGCCAATCAATATTAATTAAAGTTATTGGGCAGAGAATTGTTTTAATTCTCTCCGAAGTGCACGCTCTATTGGCTCCGTGAATTCAGCCATTTAGCTAATGTGCAAATATATGGCTGCTGTTATATCGGAGCTTCCTCTTTGCAGCTTTATCCTTCCTAGTCGTCGCCCATGGAACCAAAGTGAGCTCCTATTCCTGCAGTACATGTCTAATTTGGAGAAAGTACAGCTTGCATATCTAAGGGGTAGTTTGGATCTACATCACTCAAAGGGTTTGTCTTTTGACAGAGATGAGCAGGTCTGAGGGCACAATAGAAGGCTTTGCGACTGCATCACCTTACAGTGACTGAGATTTATACCCCAGCTATTGTTTCAAATGAATTAATATATTCAGAAAAAGTAACCGTTAACTCGACATAACTGCACGAATAACGTTCTGCGATTTAATTATAATACTTTCTGTCTATTGGCTTTATAACATATAGTCAGTTCATTGGAAATATTATATATAGTTCCGTTATATGTATACTACTGAAGACTTCATAACACTATGACTGTGGATCTCTTCGAAACGTGATTTTTTCAAGATTATTGTGATTCAAACATCAAATGAGAAGAGTGTGATCTGTTGCAATAAGCTCTGTGTGTTTGGTATGATTATCAACCCCTAGAGTCCTAGACGCCTTGTTGAGACAACGGACGATGCAATGGAGTTTCCTTGGTTCCCACAGCGTCCCCTCAGTCGCGAAGGAGATTATTTAGACTCTAGAGTCAAGAGGGTCAGGTCCACCCCTTCAGCGAACTGAGCCCTTCACTCGTAGTTCCTGAATGATTTTTCTATTGTGCAGGGCTTTTATTCTTCCTCTTTTTTTCAATGTAAATAAGTGTAGAAATGTAAAAAAAAAATTAATCGAAAATTAAGTTTTCATAAATGTTCGAAATTTCAATTATTTCGGAAATTAATTGATTTTAATTATATATGCGTTACTGAATTATATAAGCGATATTCAACAATTAGAATGAAAATCATCACTCCAAATAGCTTCAACGAAAAATATTTCAAACTAACAGTCATTTGATAATTTGACATGGATATGATATTACCCCTTAACTCATGTTTCTAAAACAATATTCGTTTATTAAGTGAATTTCTATTGAAAATTAATTACCGTTACCATGAGAGTGTAGTGAAGTGTTACTGTTACCATGAGAGTGTAGAGTAATTACCGTTACCATGAGAGTGTAGTGAAGTGTTACCGTTACCATGAGAGTGTAGAGAAGTGTTACCGTTACCATGAGAGTGTAGTGAAGTGTTACCGTTACCATGAGAGTGTAGAGAAGTGTTACCGTTACCATGAGAGTGTAGAGTAGTTACCGTTACCATGAGAGTGTAGAGTAGTTACCGTTACCATGAGAGTGTAGTGAAGTGTTACCGTTACCATGAGAGTGTAGAGAAGTGTTACCGTTACCATGAGAGTGTAGTGAAGTGTTACCGTTACCATGAGAGTGTAGAGTAGTTGCCGTTACCATGAGAGTGTAGAGTAGTTGCCGTTACCATGAGAGTGTAGAGTAGTTACCGTTACCATGAGAGTGTAGAGTAGTTACCATGAGAGTGTAGAGTAGTTACCGTTACCATGAGAGTGTAGAGTAGTTACCGTTACCATGAGAGTGTAGAGTAGTTACCGTTACCATGAGAGTGTAGAGTAGTTACCGTTACCATAGAGTATATAAGTATTTTTCCTCTTTATCCTCTTTTCATTACTTTCTGGCGGTATAACCAAAGCTGTCGGTCCTTTTGTTGAAAGTTGGGCCCAGTAGTATGCTCTGACAATCATTTTTCCTGTGAAAAGAGAGGGATTATTCAAATAATACCGCATAAAACCACCACTCTTTTACTCCTGCCCAAAATAATTGGTAGGGATGGATGATGGTTCAGAGCTTTTGAAGTTCATGGCACTCTAATGCGGAGGAACAGTTGCTTTGTGCCACTAATTCTTGCATTTGCAATTCACAAAATTTCTTATTTAGGATAATAGAACTTTAAAAAAGAGCATATTTTAGTCACCAAATAACGGTAAGAAATATAAAATTTACGTTTATAGTAAATATAGTGTGAATCGAAGGTTGTAAACTATTTTGAAAGATGCGGCCTAACTTTACAGGGACTGTTGAAAGATTTGCATTACACTCATATGTCTTATGTAAGGTGATGAAGAGCACACAATTGAAATATTTTTCAATTCGAACCATCATTCGCTGAAGCAAAAAGGGGCGGTGTGTTTTTCCCTCCAGAATAGGAGTTCAACATTCGAATTCTTTTCAGTATATTTTTCATGCGTGGAATTTGTAACGAATTCCCGGCTCACATCAAACAGAATTTAGCTCATATTTTCAAGCTTACCTCTAGCATTGATCATAAAGGGAACATTCGAATATGAATTTGGATCAATAGAAATGAAGAAAAATATCTCTCGAAAAAGATCCAATGAAATGATTAACTGACGCAGCTTGAAAATAATTTCGTGATACTCAAAGATTTTTTTTTTTGAGAATGTATCGAAGTTTGTTTCATTGAACTCAATCTTCAATGAAATAAAATTATACTGAAAAAATATTTATCTAGTTTGATTAATTTTTTTTGAAGAGAGATGAATTTGGTTGAAGTATAAAATATCGACAATCTAATATAAATTTCTCAACACACGAATTTTTTATTTTTTTATTTTAAGTATAAAAATGATGAGTTGAACGGTAAAATTAGTCGCTATGAAAAATTTTATAAATATATATTTATTTAAAAATAGACTCAGAAGAGAATGTTTTAATCCAAGTAAATATTATCATAACTAGTACAGTACCTGTTGTCCATTCATTGAGTGTTCAATTAATATAATGGGTTTAAGATTATATTCAAATGCACACATATTTATACATATTAATACATTCAATTTATCAAAAATTATATTTTTTACTCTTTAGAATCAAAACTCTCATTTTTCCAATTAATTATTTTCGTGTGACCCCCGTAGTAATGATACTGCAGCAAATTATTAGTTTGCCTTTTCCACAACCGTTTCTTTGATTTTTCTCTCATTTACACCAACTTTATGAGGCGCTGTTGATAGAATGACTGTTTGACCCATTTTGTGACACACGGTCGGACGGACAGACGGACGCGGCTCTTATTATAGTATAGATATGTAAAACATGAATAATGGAGTTGGATAAAATATATTTTATACAGAGTGTGTCTATTATGAATAAGGAGACACTTCGAAAACAATCAACTATCGTAAATTGCTTTAATATGAGTACGTGAATATATAGATGTGTAAAACATTTTTTTTTATAAAATTTCTACTTTGTATAATTTATTCTGTTATTCTTTTTTCTTACAAACTATTCTTAAAGTTTATGTTAAAAAATGGGCAAATATCCTAGCAATATTTTAGCCAAAGTACTATAAGTCAATTCTATAGAAGCATCTTTTTGAAACTTCGGTGCTTCTTTTCCTGTTCTGAGTCGTTAAAAGTACCGCCAATTTAAAAGATTGCTATTTTGTTATTCCATACGGGTACTGACAGAGAAAAGAGTCACTGTGATGATGTACTATCAGAGAAAAGAGTCACTATGATGATGTACTATCAGAGAAAAGAGTCACTGTGGTGATGTACTATCAGAGAAAAGAGTCACTGTGATGATGTACTATCAGAGAAAAGAGTCACTGTGATGATGTACTATCAGAGAAAAGAGTCACTGTGATGATGTACTATCAGAGAAAAGAGTCACTGTGATGATGTACTATCAGAGAAAAGAGTCACTGTGATGATGTACTATCAGAGAAAAGAGTCACTGTGATGATGTACTATCAGAGAATAGAGTCACTGTGATGATGTACTATCAGAGAAAAGAGTCACTGTGATGATGTACTATCAGAGAAAAGAGTCACTGTGATGATGTACTATCAGAGAAAAGAGTCACTGTGATGATGTACTATCAGAGAAAAGAGTCACTGTGATGATGTACTATCAGAGAAAAGAGTCACTGTGATGATGTACTATCAGAGAAAAGAGTCACTGTGATGATGTACTATCAGAGGAAAGAGTCACTGTGATGATGTACTATCAGAGAAAAGAGTCACTGTGATGATGTACTATCAGAGAAAAGAGTCACTGTGATGATGTACTATCAGAGAAAAGAGTCACTGTATGATGTACTATCAGAGAAAAGAGTCACTGTGATGATGTACTATCAGAGAAAAGAGTCACTGTGATGATGTACTATCAGAGAAAAGAGTCACTGTGATGATGTACTATCAGAGAAAAGAGTCACTGTGATGATGTACTATCAGAGAAAAGAGTCACTG
>CANNZV010003701.1:0-56309 GCA_947561585.1 Caprella mutica
CTCTGGTTGACTTATATTGCGCACCAAGATTGAGTAATGTCAAATAACTGTATCATTCTTACCGGGTGGACAACTGTACTTTTAAGTGTATTTGATGGTTCATAAAGCTTAAACGTGAATGATCGAACTAATTTCACATAGTTATCTACCAGTGATTGCTGAGGTAACATCAATAATTTATACATTTCTTTCCCCATCCTTCAAATTACCAATATTTAGTTCGTATAAATATACTTAAACTAAAAATAGATTAAAATACGAATTTGATATTGATAGAGAGATAGCTTCAGTGAAATACCAGGGTATGTGCTTGTGTCCTATTGCCTAGGTACTGTCAAAGAAATTGTATCCGTATTTATTTTTTGATAGTTAACTAATTTCAAATGTTGAAGAGAAATCATATTACAGGTAGAGCTCGTGAAGCTCGGGCAAAAAATATCCGTTCTATAAGGGCCATGTAGCTCTTACAATGACATCTTTAAATTATATGGATTAACAAATATATTCTATGTCTACCATCAATCTAGTCATGCATTGATTAATTTGATTATATTCACCTAATGAGTTAATGTATTGTTGTTCAGTTTTTTTAATGATTTAATTTTGTTACCCTTTTCTTATACATTTTCTTTGATTAGAAAAGTTCTATAAAAATTAAAAAGAGGTGTAACTATTCTAATAGTAACCCTAGATTTTCACGTAATTCATATCTATTTAGTTACAAATATCTTTGATTTATTTTACATACCTTATTTTTTCGTACATTTGTTTGAGTAAGTAAATACAGGGTTGAATGTTTTGCAGGGCGTAGTGAAGAAACCAGACTGAAATATTTCCCGAATTGACTCCCTAAGATGTTTCCCGCTATGCTAGTGCCCCTGTTACTTCCATAGAAGTAGAGATTATTCTTTTTATTGAAATATTTGGTCTCAGATAGACGATGAAGGGTCAAAAAAATGTTAAAGAAGTAATGGTTTTATCTTGTTAATATGGGTTAACTTTCACATTCTTACAAAACTTCAACAACATGTGATGCTAGAATTTTCTGTAACATTATAGACTCGATCTAGATTCCAATTATTATATGTACTGCATACGTTCGTTTTGGTTTCAACATTTATTGTTCTTTTTCTTATGTTTTTTCAAGTATTGCACAATACTTTTCAGCCTTACATATCTACATAATGATTTTTAAAAATGAATTATTTATCGATAAAAATTAAAGATAATTCTTGTGTATATTTCATCCAAAAACTCTTCAAAAAACAAAACCTCGTTAAAATTCTTACTTTGATAAGTAACACGCTTTTTCTTTCGGTGCATGAAACACTCAAAAAACTGCCTCAAATGCACCGATAACTGTTCCCAAATGCACTTATAAGTGCTTCAAATGCTCCGATAAGTGCCCCCAAATGCCCCGATAAGTGCCCCAAATGCTCTTTTCTATCGTTCCTACTGCACATTTATAGCGCTACAAGTGCTCGTTTTGACCGCTACTACTGCTCTTTTTCAAGTGCCCCAATGTCCTAGCTCTAGTCATGAGCCATCGACCGATTAGTCGATTGAAGCCGTAAAATAATTATATAAGGCTAGATTAGCTTGAGATTGAGGGGTTTGGGGGAGCTTGCCCCTCCCCTTCCCTCCTGCCGCCTTTGAGTTCGATAGTGCCAAATGTTCACATTAAATAACTGTTTTGCTCTCTCAAGTGCGTTGCACCTGTATATACAGGGGTTTGTAAAATAATTGGGACACTACACTTTTTAGTACTTTATCTTTAAAATTTGGTTTTAACCAAAATACTGATCCGAGTTCCGTTATGAAAGTTTCTGCTGGTATATTTACTGTGAATATAGGTTGTTTTTGCTACACAAGTGTATATTTTCTATTACATTCCAGATTTATTCGATGTTTAGGTAAGAAGCGTGATATAACTGCATTTTAAAGAGAGAAAATATTTGGTGGTCGGTGGCATGGCAAGAGCTTCAACTACCAAAAACTCTGAACTTTTCGGGTTTTCGAAAGCTACTTTATCGAGGACGATGAGACAATTCGAGAAACAGGAAATGACCTCCAACAATCGGAGCAGCGCTGGTCGGCCTTTTAAGCTCTATGATAGAGATCGGCGATCATCAAACCGAATTTAATTTTTCAAAAAAAAAAAAAAAAAAACAGCGAAATACGCCGACTAGGGTGTGTGCAGAATGAAATCTGCTTCTAATAAGGTGCCGGGACCTCAAGACCTGGTCTCCAGATCACTCGAATCGAATATTTTATTCTGATTAGTCCAGTTTTACTCTTTTTCCGACTTGTTTATTTGTTTATTAAGCATATAGCACCCTTACAAAGGAAACAGGGCCGGGGCCTCCCTGGTCCGATCAGTTTATTATACAATAAAAGATAATGAAATACAATTGGGGCTATATGGCCCGACTAAGCCTATGGCTTCTGGGGCAACCTATATAAAAAAAAGATTAAAAAGGAGAATATATAATAATTATTAGAATAAAATTTGAAAACATACTATTACAGACATCAGAAATGAATTAAGGTAACAGAGAAACATTGGATGAACTAATATTACATATAGGGCATAGAACATTAATTATTATGAATAAGGGAGGTTTTGAATTTGAATTTGAATGAAGCAAGAGACAAAAAATTTTTGATTTGTGGGCAAATATCATTCCAGACTCTACAACCAAAATAGAAAAGTGCTGACTTAGATTTACTTCTGAAGCAAAATGGCAATGTTATCATTAATGCATGACGAGTATCATGTGAATGCTGACCACTATATCCTACAATACAACGCAACAATTCATCATCATAATTTACAATATTAACAGTCTTAAACAAATAGCATCCAACATTATAAGTGAACAAGTCAGAAAGTTTCAAAATCTTCAGCTGTTTGAAAAAGCCATCTGTGTGATCCAAAAAATGAGCCCCCGTCAAAGTCCGAATACATTTCTTTTGAAGAACAAGCAACCGATTAGTCAGATAAGCAGCAGAGTTGTACCAAGCTTCAACACAGTAATTGAAGTATGGATGGATAATTGAGTAATATACAGTTTTTAAAACGCTCTTTGGTAGAAAGTCACTAATTTTGTATAGTATTCCAATATTTTTAGATAACTTACGTGCAAGCATCTCTATGTGCGAGCTGAATTGAAGATTATTATCAAAAGTTAAACCAAGATAGCGAATAGATCTCACATAACCGACAGAACCCCCGCCATATTTCGATGTTAGGGAGAGAATAGCAATTTTTATACGAGAAAATCATATATTTGGTTTTCTCTATGCTCAGCTTTAAACGATTAGCAGTCATCCAATTCGAGACTGAAGAAAGATGAGAGTTTATATTATGATGAGTAGTTAATAATTCGTCTTTGGAAAATTTACATGATATAGAAGTATCATCAGCAAATAGTATATAGTTAAAGAAAGTATCACAATTAGGTAAATCATTCATAAAAATTAAAAACAACAGAGGACCCAAGATGCTTCCTTGGGGTACGCCGCAGGTTATGTTTGCATAATCTGAACTAATTCCTCCAACAGATACATATTGGTTTCAGTCGGGCAGATAAGAACAAAACCAATCATGAGGTACACCTCTAACTCCATAAAAGTACAGCTTCCGTAACAGTATGTCATGCGATACACAATCGAATGCTATTTTCCGATCGACAAACAAAATAAAGTAGAGACTACCTTCATCAAGAGATGCGTAAATATTCTGAAGCAGACGTAAAACAGCCTGAGTTGTTCCCCTATTTGAACGAAAACCATATTGCTGTATGAAAAGGATTTTTCGATATTCTAAGTATCGCATTAGTTGAGAGTGAACTACTTTTTCGTATATTTTTGAGTAGTTACTTAATATTGAAATTGGCCTATAATTATTGATATTACTACTATCTCCACCCTTATAGACAGTTTACGTGTGGAGGCAGCCTAGAGAAGTTGTAGTCTCTTCTTCGCACGGTGAAGCACGAAGGAGGCTCATAAATGGTTTGGGCAGCCATATCATTGGAAAACCATGGTCCAATTATTCCCTTGCAGAGAGGATCAACAGTGAAGATTGCCTGATAATTATTTTGGGCAACCAGGTGCATCCAAGGTGTCAAACTCTGTTTTTTGAAGGTGACTGCATCTTCCAAGATGATAATACATCGATTTACATTCTTCATATCGTTAACAATTGGTATGAAGAGCAAGAATACATGGAATGGCCCTCCACACTCCAGATCTCAATATCATTGAAAATTTGTGGTGTTCGTTATACGTATTCTCAAGCGGCAAGTCAGGAATCGCTATACCCTCCACCCGTCTTACAATTCCAATGTAAGAGGTTGAAAAGCTTATTTATTCCATTCAGAGACGTATTGAAGGCTAAAGAGGATTCACCTCCATGTTAAATTAAATAAAGTTTCTCTAAATTCTCAATAGGTCCCAAGTGTTCCAATTATTATTTCCAACCCCTAGCTGTGTCTTGGACCAATAACTGCAAATTGTTATTTGAATACATAATTTTATAGGAGGCAGGGACTTTTCAAACTTTTTTTTACCAATAATAAAATGCTAATGAAATCATAAAAACAGTGATATTCCGCAAACATCTTCGAGTATGATGAGCTACTACAGAGAGTTCTACTTATATTAACAGTAAGAAAATGGGTGTCTGGAAAACTGCCAGGCGGAAAACTGCCAATCAGTAATTACTGACAATTTAATGACTAGTCAATAATAACATTAGAATTTATAAAAAAGCGCATACCTTCGCCTCCGCTTTGACCTGTTCTCTCCCAAAATTTAAGAAACTGCTAACTGGATAATAACCAATCGTCCCATCAAATTTCAGACAATCTGGTTGAATACTTTTGGAGTTATTGAAATACAAATGGCCTTGACCTTGATCTTTGACCCGATCGCTCCCAAAATGGTTCCTGTATATTGACCAATCGTCCCACCAAGTTTCATGCAATATGGTTCAATACTTTTTTAGTTATAAATGACCATACCTTGACCTTTGACCGAGTCGCTCCCAAAATTCTAGCAGCAGGTCACTGGACATGGACCAATCGTGTCACCAAATTTCAGGCAATTTGGTTGAACACTTTTTCAGTTAAGCGAATAACAAGATGATAAATAAATAAATAAATTCCGATGAAAATATTACCTTCCCGCATTCTGCGAAGGTAATTAAGCTAGGTATATACCATACAATGTTTTACACACTATAAAGGTACTCTCCATGCAAATTTCTCTAATCAATGAGGTTTACATTTTCTATGATTTTGCTGCAAACTCATTAAATTTGAAAATTTGCAAGTGAAAATGAAGACCTATGGTGCTGTATGAACGAGCAAAATAACTTGTTATTATGGGAAGTTTGTATTAGAATAACCCAATCTTCTTTAATTTTGAATGCAAATTGTCTTAAAGGGAGGGTGCGGGTAAAATCAAACATTTGTTTATATGTGTTTTATTAGAATCAGCATATTTAATTATGTATGATTACATACTCTGTTCATCTAAATAATACTTATTAAAGAAAAGAAAAATTTAATTTATTTTGAAAAAGCGCCATCTAGTGACAAATAGCATAAGCTTTGCTCGAGTCATTGACGCCATCTTGCTGTGATTTCACAAACGTTGTACAAAAAACTTTAGTATATCTGCGAGTGAAATTATTAATTATAACTCTAAAAATACTTTATTTGTTAGTATATTGTATATAAATCACAAATTTATTTATTTATAGCTTATTTCGAAAGATAATTAGACATTCTATAAACGTTCATGAAGATTGTTCTGGAAATAATGTAAACAGCGCCATCTATGAGATGATCGCATAAGCTTATGTTAACTAATAAAAACCCTATTTTCTCTGAAAATACAGTGATTTGAGATGAAACATTTCATATCCGTAACTAATAATTGTTTATTTATGATATTATGAAAAAATATTTGATATGAAAATTTGACGCACCCCCCCTTTAAGGTCCTAATATGCCTTTTTAAGGTCCTATAGTGCATTTATCAGTTCCTAAAATACCTTTTTTTATTAGTCCTATAAAAGTTCGGGCTCTAGTTATGACTGAGTACAGGCAGGCCTGGCTTTAAGTACAACTCACTTTAGTAAAAATGGTCCTTATTTCGAGTCATGATTTGAAATAAGAACCGTTCGTAGACATAGAAAACGGAGACAATTTTCTGTGATTAATTTCACGGTACCAAAAAAATATAAAAATTATAATCCAGATGAGGTTATTAGAAGCAATTGGTTCAGAAATTCAACATGTCCTATTTTAGGGTAAGAACCGTGTTATCACACGGTTCCATATTTTCGAACACTTAAAAATCTTTATAAAATAATCATCATTTAACTTTTATTTCAATTGGTATCCATGATACCAATTAGAATAGAAGTTTAATAATAATTATTATATTTTCTTTTCTGACGTGTCCAAAATTGTAGAACCAACCAATAACTTGGAACTTAGTACACTACTAACAAAAATATTTCATAAAGCTTAAAATTGCTCTTTGTTAAATGTAGCACAATAATTATAGAAATCTAAGTATCTATTAATTACTCACCTATACTGAGTGAGAGTTAAGCTATGGATGGATTTTAAAACATTTAATAAATGCACGACTTTAAACTTTTTCATCACAGTCACAAACAATGAAAGACTGTATATTATTAATAATATGCTTGTATACGTTTTACTCTAATAATAAATTTTCTTTCTATAACTCATAGAAAATGAGGTAAAAATCAAGGAGTGACAATTATATATTTCTTGTTACTTTTATTCACTTTATTACCGTTTGGTAAATAAACTGAGTTGTGATTTGGTAACTAAAGCGGGGGATGCCTGTATATCAGCTGTTAAAACTATTTACGCCGAGGTATCCGGCCTGATGAACTATAGACGGCCTTCAAACAAGTGACAAAAAGAGAAATCAGTGCCACAATTGCCCTTCCCTGATTTAGAGTAAGTATTATAAAAAATAACTTCCTCCAAATGGAGTACTAATGAAAAAGTAATAGTCACCGTTGGTATAGAAATTTCACTTTCTTTGGCAATAAGCAACTAGAGCATAGAAAACTATAGCAAGGGAGACAGAGATATGGGCTAATTCACTTGTTCCTAATGGAGGAATAACGCAGTTACAGACGCAACAAATACTAAGAAAATGTGGAAAATAACTAGCTCGGGACACGAATTTAGGTTTTCTCTCCATAGAAGCTGTAAAATAACTTTCGATGTAAATAAGTTTTGTTCTCTATTGAATGGCTCACAGACCAAAAAGTTGTAATAACTAAAATTCTATCCATGCTATTGCACATTAAAATCTGTATAACAGTTGATCGAAACGATACACCCGATTGTCTAAATAGGTATTTTTGTAGTACGATTGATCTGTTGATCGGATGTGCTTGCTTGATTTTTGGATCCTCCCACTCCAATCTAAATCTTGGTCTAATAAGAGATCTGACGATATCTTGGCAGTTGTGCGCATGGTATAACAATTAACTGAACCATGGTATAATAATTTAATTAGGTATGACCGTAAACGAGACGAAATGAGTTTCTTCTGCGCAGTTCCCCCGTGACGTCATAGACTTTGGTATAGTGCAGTGGGGTGGGTAATGGACACACATTGTGGAATCTAAGTGCCTTTGCCATTTTCTTTTCGTTTTTTTTTTAATTGCAAGGGATACTGAATAATTATGATGAGGTGGTAGATTTTAATGATGTACATATACAATGGTAAATATTTTGCACATAAATGTTGGTAGTAGATTAATCATTTGTATTGAAAAGAATTAAAAAAGGATATTTAATTACCTTTTTTTTCATGTGAAAATAATTCATAAAAAAAAATTAACTATCTTGCATAAGTAATAATAATCATAGGGTAAATGAAAATGCCTACCTATCTTATTAAAAGAGGGATTTGAAAATGATTGTACGAACTTTTATCAGTGTTAGCAGAGTGTCCTCAGACAAACGTATGAAAGATATATAAATAATTGATCTAGATAATAAGAGACCGCGGTAAATTTTTTAAACACCAGCACTACTGTATAAGTCTGTATAAATACCTTATTAATGGATAAAATTGACTATCTAAGTATCAAGATCATTACAAAAATACTGTTGTTCAATTAGTTTATCATCCTCTTCTATATTATCGTTGTAATTTATAAAGCAGTCATGGCTAAAATTTTTAAATTTTCTTTGGAAGAAAATAAAGTACCGTTTCCCTCCTGGGCACGAGTGCTGCTCTGAGTGCCAAAAGAGCACTGAGTGCAGTATTGTTGTCACTCGTATGCAAATTCATTTTGAAAGCATCTTAGCATAGTTTCAATTCATTTATTTAAGTAATATTAAGCCATCAGAAAAATGATAAATAAGATTCAAAATTAGTATTTTCTGTAATAAATAGTCTCAGGGAATTAATAACATCATGGATTAAAATATTTTAAAGGTATTCATATAGATCACAAAATTATAACCTTAGAGATCCTTTTCCTTGAAGAAGCATGGTAAAAACTCATTTTCTAACAACTATGACGTCACAAAATTCTCCCGCGCGGATGTGAGGTTTGGGGCCCACGTGACAGGAAAAAAAGGGTATAATAAATGACGAAAAAAAAGACGTCTCATATTTGATGGTGACCGAGCGATTCATAAAACTTCATATTTGCATGTTAATATCGAGATATTTAAAGTCAATTTATATAAGCGTTTCGTGTGATAAATAGTAAAAATAGCGATTGATCCTAGAATTTAAATGTATGGATATAATTCAGGTTTGTTCAAATTGTTCTATCTTTAACTTGTGTATAAGAAGTAGGGTCCTAACATATACTACCTAGGAGCCTAAACCAGTGCTAGTTAACTGCTAAACTGTAGTTCCTATGGATAACAATTATGAAAAAAATAATGGAAATACAATTTAACCAATGCCTAGTTAGTAACTGATAAGAGAAAAATTAAATTAGGTAGTAGCGACTAAGTTTAAGTAGGTAGTCTCATGTTTCAAAGTATGGTCAAAGTCGCCAGTCCACTGGAAACCTTCCAAGAATAAATGTAAAGTAAAATATCTAAATAATAAAAGTTTTATCTGTGAATATACTTCTATTATTGAAACAATTATAGGCAAAAAATTGAACCAAAAAAACTAAAAATGAACTAGTTATTAACCACAAAGCATATTATTCACGTAGCAATCAAAGCAATTTTTAAGATTTTCCGGACACACGTTGTCACTTCAAACTAGATTCGATAAGCTGATTACCATACCCTGGGTTGGGGGTACTTGCGCGCGTGCATACCTTATATTGTTATTATACCATGAACTAGGGTGGCCAGACGCCCGGCTTTTGGCCGGATTGTACGACTTTTTAAGTCTGTGTACTGCATCCTGTACCACCTGAAAACGCGCAGAGCAGTCTCGAGATTGTGCAAAATCAGCAAATTGCACGGAACATATATACAGTAGCAATTTTTCGGGTGGCAATCTTCCCAAAGTAGCAATTATCTCAGTGTCTGTTTTCCCGGGACAATTTACCTAGCACCGTTGCATTCACTTACCTGCATTGTACTGCGATGTCAAACATGGCTATGTAAATACATTCCCTTAAATAATAGTTTAATTCAATAATTTCACATAGGAGGAAAAATTTGGAGTTAGTAAACAATTTGAGAAATTAGAAAATAAATAGTTTTCTTAGAATTTTTTTTCAAACCAAGAAAGTAATTTAGTTTCTCATTTAGAGTCTTCAAGTGATTTTTAGATTTAAATAAAAGCTTCTCATGTTTTTGTTATAGAGCTGTAAATCTTAAGAAATTTGACACTATATATATTCTCTTAAATATTTTAATAATCAAAACATCTCAATACCCGTTTTAGTTAATTTTCAATTCAAAGAAAAAGAACGTACACAGTTTATGGTCAGCTAGGTAGAATTAATCTTTTTATTATTGCAAAAATTAGAAAAAATAAAAGTTATATAGAAACCTATTTACTTTAAGTATTCATTTACAATTTAAAAAAATGCACACTAAATTATACTCTAAAATCAAAACAAAAGGCGTACAATCTTTAAGAAAAGATGGAAAAGGTCTGATAAGTTCATTTTTAACAATAACAAAGTTCTACGTTAACATCTTCTGCCCCTGAAGGGTGGGGGAAAATGTCATATTTTAGAGAAAATTGCTAATATTTGAAATTTATCACGACAGTAAACTAGGTTCTTGATCTCACATTAAACTGCTACAACTGTAAACATGATGTCAAAGGTCCATACATTTGATATATATACTAAGAAAAAAGTTCTATGTTTGTATCTTTTGCCCCCGGGGGGCGGGGGAAAATGTACCATTTTAGTTAAAAGTGTGATTATTAATGTCACAGTGTTTTTTTATATAGGTCAGATCAATCATAATATGATATGATTGGTTTAATAAGGTCTATATATTGTTTTAATTCAATTTATTAGATCACCTAATAATTTATTCCACCATCAACCCCAGTGGGGGCCGGCAAAATTAATATTGTAACACGTTTTTATGATTTTTTATAATGTATATTGGAAGTTATTCCAAGACTGTATTTTATTGAATAGCAATATAAAAACTGCATAATGATGTTCAAATATTAAAAGTACAGCTCTTAGCTTGCCAATGTAGTAATACTGGCAACCCAAAACTCACCACAAGGAGGTGGCTGTACGTCGATTTTCACTCCATCCAGCCCCTACCATGATTGAACGATTTGATCACTACAATTTGAAGTCTTTCTTTGATCGAATTCTTGGCATCTCAGTTCTCTAATGGATGTGTGAATGGATATATCAGTCTCTCTTACAATTCCCTATCAAGCTGCAGTAACTTTATTTAATCTTTCTACAGTATAGTAGGCTCAGAGATGGGCGAAAAGTACATCGAAAGTACTTAAGTACTAAGTACAAGTACTCGTAAATCAAAGTACTTGCCCAAGTACTCAAATCACAGTGACTCTTTTCTCTGATAGTATGTAAATCATCACAGTGACTCTTTTCTCTGATAGTAAATCATCACAGTGAGTCAGTGACTCTTTTTAATGCGCGCGTTTGGCAAATATTGGTTGCGATACCTAGGTATCACAAAATAATTATAGGCATTGTACTTCAATTGGTCAATATAGCTCATGTACATGATCGTAATTCAGAATATATAAAATATCATTTTCCCATGAAATTATACAATGTCTTAGTTTCGATTCTATTGTTTGACAAACAATTTTCCAACATGTTGGGCCTCTTCTGGCTCTTCAAACTCTAGCTTTTATACAGATTGATAGTGTGTACGGTGCTGTAATTACATTTCTAGATGGGAAAAAGATTCAATTTTACTGAGATTATAGAACGAATCTTTTAGCATCTTTTGAATGCAATTGGCAACATCTAACAACTGTAGCGACATCGTCGTAAGTCTGACTGTCTTTTTATTGTAAAAGAATAAAAATGTACTTTACAAGGTACTATTTACTTGGGAAGTAACAAGTACTTGTAAAAAGTACTTCAAAGTACTTTTTAGAAAGTACTTACTTGTTACTTAGTACTTTTACTTGGTACTTAGGAAGTACAATCCCGCCCATCTCTGGTATTAGTAGCTGGCAGATTGAAAATTAGGGGCTTGCAGATCGAAACTTCGAACTCCTCCATTCTGAGTTATGTTTTTGATCTGCTAGCCCTGAATTGTTGATCAGTCAGCTATTTCGAAATAAACGACTGACGTAAAGTCAAACTTACTGAACCACCAGCCACGAAAATGTTATCTGATGTAAGGTTGCCACAATTAACTGAAAGTGGAGATAAACCTGGTGAATTAATTCCCAATTATCTCACCATTTTCAAGCGGTAGGAAGATTGATTAAATTACTGACTGAAGCTTCAGCAGCTTGATAGGGAATTGTAAGAGAGACTGATATATCCATTCACACATCCATTAGAGAACTGAGATGCCAAGAATTCGATCAAAGAAAGACTTCAAATTGTAGTGATCAAATCGTTCAACCATGGTAGGGGCTGGATGGAGTGAAAATCGACGTACAGCCACCTCCTTGTGGTGAGTTTTGGGTTGCCAGTATTACTACATTGGCAAGCTAAGAGCTGTACTTTTAATATTTGAACATCATTATGCAGTTTTTATATTGCTATTCAATACAATACAGTCTTGGAATAACTTCCAATATACATTATAAAAAATCATAAAAACGTGTTACAATATTAATTTTGCCGGCCCCCACTGGGGTTGATGGTGGAATAAATTATTAGGTGATCTAATAAATTGAATTAAAACAATATATAGACCTTATTAAACCAATCATATCATATTTTGATTGATCTGACCTATATAAAAAAACATTGTGACATTAATAATCACACTTTTAACAAAAATGGTACATTTTCCCCCGCCCCCCGGGGGCAAAAGATACAAACATAGAACTTTTTTCTTAGTATATATATCAAATGTATGGACCTTTGACATCATGTTTACAGTTGTAGCAGTTTAATGTGAGATCAAGAACCTAGTTTACTGTCGTGATAAATTTCAAATATTAACAATTTTCTCTAAAATATGACATTTTCCCCCACCCTCCAGGGGCAGAAGATGTTAACCGATTGGGCTGAAATTTTTCATATCGTGTTTTTTCATCCATGTGCCAATTTCTATCATTGTAGCTAAGGCAAAATCGAAAAAAAAACTCAAAACGATCCACCCTAATATTCACTGAACAAAATTTGAGATTTTCAGCTTAATTATACTAGACATTAGTTCTTCAATATTATGTAATAAACTCAATTTTTAGTGCCTTGAGAGAAGCTTTTAAAGGTCCTCTCCACTCTAAATTAAAAAAATTCTGAAATTGCTTTAAATTTGTAGAGCTGAGGTAGATAACATATCACAGTAAGCAGAATTTAAATCGATCAAGTATTCTGTTCACAATTAATTATATAAAAAATAATCAAGTTTCACTTTTTTTCATTCTGAGATTCATTAGAAGAAAAAGGCCGCATAATTGAGTAGGTATGTTCGTTCGTACATACCTATTCAAATACAGTGTTTTAAAATGGACAGTTCTCTAGATAGGAAAAATGGTATGATATATGAAAACAATTAGTAAGAAATATTAATTAGGTACTTGGATTCGTTATATGGATCTATTATCTTGGAATCAGCTTTGTTATTGTTTTGAATTTGTCGGATCTAGTAGCCTATCGCACAAGGGCTGTTTCTTTGCTTGAAATTCAGAGATGTAGTAGAAAGAACGGAAAAAAATCTTAATTAGATATTATAATAACACTATAGATCCAAATTTGAAATGGTTTGCAGTTTTATAACCAGTAACATTAGTTCTAGTGAATAGAGTTATAAAAAAATAAGAGTGCAGGGGACTTCAAGGTCCCCTGCACTCTTATTTTTTTATAACTCTATTCACTAGAACCAAGGTTACTGGTTAGAAAACTACAAACCATTTCCAATTTGGATCTATATTTTTAATATAATGTGTAATTTAAGTTATTCTTGAAAAAAGTTCTACTGTCCGAAATTCAAGCAAAGAAAAAGTATGATCCATTACCAACAATTCAAAAGAATAACAAAGTCTTACGAAGATTTCGGACTGTTATAAATGGCAACTTATACGGATACAATAAAACATTTAGGTACCTAAATACATAATTGCCATTAAATTTACGATAATAAGGTACGATATAAAGTTCGTTTTGTTTACTTTTTCTTCTATTTAATCTTAGAAAGTCGGACAGTAATGTTTGAATGTGAATATTTCTTATACAATTTATTACGAAGCGAATGCTAATCAATATCTTTTCTGGTAACTGTTATATAACCTTAGCTCTTCAAATTTAAAGAACTTCTAGAGAATTTTTAATTTAGAGTGGAGAGAACCTTAAGCATTAGAGATTGATTTGAAGAGAAATATCTATTTCTTACGTAGTTACGTTTTGTGAGGTGAATATAGTCGAAAGGAAGTACAGAAAAAGCGAAAATAAAGTTTCCCTCTTTTCATCTTCTAAGATGTGTAATAATAACAATTTGGTATAATGAAATAGCAGTTACTAGATAGAAAAAAGTGATAATTTAGAGGCGAAGCATAAGTTCAGTTAGTTGGTGGACGGCAATATTGTGCCAAGTGTTAGGATACAAATACCAATGTTAGTGAGAGGTGCTTTATTAATAGTGACAATAGAGTGAACATGGCTTAAAGAAGAAACACATTTCAAAGAAATAAATAATACATTAGTTATTCGAAATACTCAAAAGAATCTTCATTTAAGTGAATATTAAATAGTTTTGTTAGTAGCAATAATAAAAGACATGAGTATTTTGAACAACTGAAAACATTGAATCAGTGATATAGAAATTTTAATAATTTTAAAACATTAACAAAATACAGGGTGTTTCAGAATTAAGGTAATCAGTTTGTCGTATCAAATAAATAATTCAAAATCTATATTTGATTCTGTAAATCGCATATCAAACTGAAGCTAGTGTCATAATCTCCCGATCAATTTTAGAGACAAAGGTCTCTGCTACTTTTCACACTCCTTGAGTCCCTGAAAGTAAAATTGCAAGTGGATTGGGAAACAATTCCACAAGAATGAAACAGTGTATTGTTTGAACCTTTATTCTCCTGTGAAATGCAATCTTTGAAAGACAAAATAAACGATTTCAATATACATCAAAAGTTTGTTAAATTAATTCTGAAACACCTTGTCGAATGATATAAGTAGATACAGTGAGGTGGGTGCTATTAGAGACATAAAAATTTAAGCAGAGTACTTATATTAGTACAAAACCAATGTAAAAAAACATTATTGGATAAAGAAAAAACAGAACGTAGAGAAGAAAATACTTAACATTGATGAGACATCTAAACCCCAATCGCTCTGACAATTTTTGTAATGCTAACGTCTTGTTAGCAGAACTCAAATACATTACGTCTTTTACAGAGAAGTTCTTAATGCACGTTTTTGAAAATTTACTAAAACTGTTATGTGACTAAAATCATATTAAAACTGGATTAATTTGTTAGAATAATTAGTAAGATATTAATTAAAATTAGTTAAATTAATTATAACAATAAATTTGATAAAATTCAGAGATAGTAAAATCTGATGAGTTGTCAGGGCGATAAGAGTGAAAATACTGATAATTATCAATGTTATAGAAAGTTTTTGGTGGTTATCAAAAGGGCAACATTGAGAAAATAAGTATTTGAAGAAAATTAGTTGGCAGAAAGATATCTAATTTATTAATAGGCAAGACTGTTTATAGTTAATATATGAAATATTAAAAGAATCTAATTATTTACTTTGAATAGTACAGCAAATTATCAATCTAGTTTCAGTAGTTTGCTAGATAAATTAGATGTCAGATATTATATCTCGAGTTTATAAGTCATATAGACCAAAGAACAAGAATTACAATCATATAACAAAACATTACACCATTAATATTCACTAAAATCATAGCTAAGCAATTGATCATAACCTTAAGTCTTATTTACAACTAAAGTCTTCAATACTCACCATGAAGAGAAGGTTTGATCAGCACAGTGCTACTGGAAGTAGGGCGGGAGTGTGCAGAGGTTGCTCGTTCAGAAGGTTGTAAAAGACCTGCATTTTGACGCTTGCGGGCTGAACGTGCTTCTAATAGTTTACGCTGTAAAGTTATATGCAAAGTATTTTCAAATGGACAAAAGGGTAAGCAATATTTAACTCGCTACCATAAATGTTATAGCATCTTTATTTCCAAAAGTTATTTACCGCACTACTAGGACAATGATTGATATCTAGCAAATTTTAAATTATCACAGTAAAGTTTTTATTTAAAGACAAAATTTTTTCCATAAAAAAAAACAAGAAACAACATTTCTTATCACACTAATCAATATTTCATTCTTTGCTTACCTGTTTGTCTAATTTTTGTTGTCTCATAGCAACCTCCTCCTCCACTGAACCAGGAATATGACCGCCAGGTTTACCAATACTGTTTTGTGTAGTTGAAGCACTGCCCCTACGGCTGCTATTCAACTCATTGTTACTCCAGGCAGACATTTTACTGGGACAAATACAGCACAAGTGAATTGAGGTTTAGATTGATCTAATCACAATATTTAATGTTTCTAAAGCAATTAACCTTCTGTGGATGATATAAAATTTTCAATAATTAGCACTCCCCTTAAATTTTATCTACCACTTTTTGTTAACATAGGTTAAAGAAATAACAGTGGTTGTTACAAGTTAATAGTATAAGTTTATTTTAAGTGATTAACAGAGTGAAATAGAATACTGAGTGTATTCTCTACAGCTACCTTAACTAACACGGACTCTTGATTGTTCAAACAAGCTTTATATAATAGCAACCCAGGAAACAATTTGGTGGACTTTGAACCGAGAAGTAACATAGCCAGAATCAGGAAATGATAAACATAAAACAATAATGCTGATGTGTTTAAGCACATCAACTAAAGATAAGAAACTATGAATATATATAAATATATAACTAAGTGTGACTATTAATAGAACACTTTTGTCACAGTTAGAAATTTGATGGTTTCAATTAGTTAGCATAATATTCGAAAAATAGTATGTTAATATTTACTATTATTTACCAAAGCTAGTAAATATTTAACATTAGTAAATTTAATATTGGTTAATATCAGTAGCTATATAGCTAATCCTAAACATTAATAAATAATAGTAATTATTAATAAAGAGTAGTAACTATTAATATACAGATTAGTTAGCTACCTTTCATATACATTAGCCAAGTTTTTTCTGAAGAGATAAGTTCTTTGGAATCAAATTGTTACTATAACTTTCTATAATAGTTCAAATACATATCAGAATTATATCTATAGTTTATAATATGGGCTCTAGGAATTTATATTTATGGTTATATTGGCAAATAATTTAAAATTCATGCTGTAAAATTATGAGTTCCAATGTTAATATATATGAACTTACATTTTGTAATAAAATCAAAAATGAACTTACCCTAAGAGGTGTTCAGACAAACAAAAAAATTATTATTAAAGAAATTTCAAATTTTATTTAGGTGCAATGGGAGAATAGAGAGATTAAATTAAAAGTAAATCCAAATGTTTATTTGGAGTAAACCTAATTGATAATTAATAGCTACAATATTAGGTTTGAATAGTGGTTCTCATAAGTTATACCTTATTGGAGGTACCGAAACGCACTTGTTCCTTACATGTCATTCATAGAACCCTTCATGGTTAGAACAATAAAAACAATCTTTAAAATCAGAACATAAGTATATAACTATACTGGATTAGTGCACAAAATTCATCCCAGGATTGCAAGATGAAGACAATTTTTGTCCTGGAATCTTGGGACAAGCAAGAGTTGGCAATATGAGAAACACTAGACAGTACAACCCATCCAATGTGGAGCAAAAGGGTGCAAGGGAATACAGTAATCAGGTTTTCAGTGAGCTATTATTTATGAATTTACGATTTCAGCTGAATAGCTAGTACGTTTTTGGCCCTCTTGAAAATGTAAATTTTCAACCAAAAAATTAACAGAAGTCTGTGAATTTTTATGCTAAAGAAACCAAAGACGGTTTTGGAATCCTCGAAAGACTTCTAACAAACTACTAAATAATATAAATTTTTACAAAAAATTATCAGAGATAGCTAGTTCAAACCCACACATTTTAGTTAGCTAGTCAGCAAAAATTGACCGAAGGTTAAAAAAAAAAAAGTGGAAAATCAGCTTCTACATCTTTGTTAGAAATGTTACCAGGATTCTTAAACTGTCTTTGTTTTTATTTGAGCATATACCAACATAGACTTTTCTGTTCTTTTGAAATTTATGACAAAAATTATAAAATCTTCATTTTCTCAGAAACTAATGCCAAAATTGAAGTTGCATATAATGTTGTTAATATCATGCAGAATATACATGAAGTACATTTGCCATTTTCTAACATCATAGTAATCAAATATATTTTAATTATTGTAGCTTTTCAATCTACTTCAATGCAATGCAATAAATGCTCAGGGGGTGCCTAAGAACAGAGGGGGTGTGAGAGAAAAATACTTTAAGAACCACTGCCTTAAACCATTATTCAACATTTATAAAATTGCATGTCTCATGTTTTCTGCAACAGAATAATGACTTCAGATTTTTATCCTGTATTGTGATTTCTTGATGGCATTTTTCATTTTAGCAATATGGTTTTAAATGAAGATCTTAATGCATTAATCATACAAAATAAAATTATAGATGATAGAGTTTGCAATTTTTATTTATTCAATTTAAACTCGTCAGATTGTTCTAAATTTTATAGTATGTCATAGCTTAACACTTTTAAGATATTTTTATTCTTGTGGATTTCTTTAAAAAAAATTGTTTTGTTTTCAAAACTGATATTTCTATTGTATTTTTTATTGATTATTTGCAAGACAACAATGTCTGTTATTGTCTGTGGCTTATTAATACAATATAATGGTAGATAAACATGTGAGAAAAATAATGAACTGAAAATAATGGAGTATCACTCGAGTGATACTTGCACGCTAGAGTTAAAGCATTTTTAAACCACCTACTTTGTTTACACGACAACCCTGTATAAATCAAGAGCAACATTACATTCCTGTATAGCTATGATACTAGTTAACAGTATTACACTTTAATTGTTTAATATGCATGGCTATTTTAGGTAACAAACCTAAATATCCAAATCAATAACCAAGTCACCAGCAGCCTACTTATAGATCTTAAAGGAGGTCACTATTGATTGAAACATACAAGATATAAATTGAGCAAACTAAAAAAAAATCAGGTACCAACTAGTTGACTATAAATATTTCATCATAGAATAAATAAATTAGACATAGTAACTAATATTTAATTATATAGCAATATTATAAAAAATATATATAGCTATAGCTACTTTTGATGATAAAACACCTAACATCAAAATTTACATAATGAACTTTGAAAATTTATTTCATTAATATGAATAACAAGTACAGTAGGGATAGGACAAAGATCGTTATAGGAAGTATTGGCAATTTAGCATTTTTTTTCTGGTATCGGTAGCTACTCGGCATCGATATAGGCAAAAAAGTGCCGATACTTAGCCGATACCACTAGTATTTAATAAAATTTATGATATAATTTATTATCTATTATTTATCTAATACAATAAAAAAAATTAATTTAAATTGATGTAACAATGATTTCATATGCTAGATAAGTAATCCTAATTTTCAAACTTATTAATCTCATTTAAATAATCAAAGTATCGGTATCAGCAGAGGTGGTCAGCGCTACTTTGAGAAGCAGATCTGTTGCCGCTACACTTTCAGAAAAGCAGCAGCACTGCCGCTACAGCAGAATGTAGCGGCAGCGCTACTTTTAAAAAACTTATCATGTATGCTGTAAAATTGAATTTATTTTATTTACAGCCACGTACAGTGTAGAAATTAATTGTTGATCCCCTGAAAAAAGATTACACGCAAGGATAGGGGCAAATACAAAATAGCTAAGAGATGTAAATGTCCTTGATCAAGAGAGAACTCAAGAGAAAATCATTGGAAACTAGTTATGCAGTTTTAAGAGGGTCTGTATCAAGTTAATTGCCAATATCAGGGAATATTTCAAAGTTTATGATGGCTACCCTTAACTTTTGACCAAAGTAAAATTTATTGTTTGAGGTGAAATATGGTACTTTTGATAGAATATTTGTCCAAATGCTTTGAAATTTCATACAAATGAATAAGCGCTTTATGAAAATAAGTGCAAAATTTCAATAATGTGTGTTATGTACTTTTTATGAAATCAAAGATTAAGATAACTTGTTCTTGCCTGCCCTTATATTTTGGCCACTACTACTACTACACTACTGATGAAAACAATCCTAACATAGGATTTTCTACATATGCTAAATTAGACCATCATATTATGTGCTTGCTGGTAGTGGTGGAACTCATTCAGTATGCGTCTGCACATATCATCAGAACCCAAAATTACATTTTGCTGCATTGGGAGAAAAAGGTCTTACTTACCATGATCTACTGGATTATAGTGTCTGTAGTACAGAGAATGAAGCTTGCATGATGCCACTTTGTTTTGTAAAGGTGTAATGGCATTTCTTGAATTACTAGATAGTGTGGAATCTGCTCCAAATGAAATATTTTACAAACAGTGGGTGACAGTTGACCACTGAAGGAACCACTTCACAAATATTTGTAATCCCTTAGCAATAAATTATCCAGCATGGCTCGTCATCATTATGTAGCAAAACAGCAGTCTCAGTACTTCAAGCATTTGAAAGAGTCATTACCACTTGAGAGTGAGGCCATCATAGTAGATGATTTCTCTGAAGATTATTCATTCTGAATCATTCATAGTTCAGGATGCTGCTCAAGGATTTCACTGGGAAAATTCATAATGTACTGTTCACCTATTTGTGGTTTATCATAAAACTGTTGATCAGGAACTTACCCATTTTAGTGTCTGTTCTTTATCACCAGTTATCAAACACACCACAATAATGGTCTAAACTTTCATTGAAAAGCTTTTATTTTATGTGAAAACTAAATGTTCTTAATTGCAGAAGATAACTATCTCAGATGTATGTATGTGCTGGACAGTATAAAAACCGATACAACTTCACATATCTCTGTTAAAATGAAGAGGATTTTGGTTTGACATGTGAATGGAATCTTTAAGCAACATCATACGGAATTGGTGGTACAATAAAAAGAGCAACAGCTCGAGCACAAGAGAACTTTGAGTAGGCAAATTTAACATCCGAGGACATGTTCATTTTTTGTGAAGAGAAATTGAGCAATAATATTATAAGCCTCTTTGTAACAGAACCTGAATTGGAAAATGTTCTGAAGTGGCTGGAACAAAGGTTCAAAAACTACCCAACTATTCCTGGAACACAGAATTTACATTGTTTTGTTCCTCTTAAGAAAGGGGAACTAATGGTGTATCAAATTTCAAATGGTGTTGGAGAAATGAAATCTATCAATTAAACTAATCATGTGCCTGAACTTTCTTGTTTGGAAACCATCAAAATAGGTCATTATGTTGCAGTGATTTAGGATTGTGATGTTTGGTATGGAATAGTGGAAGAGCATTTAGAAGAGATTGATGATTTTACTGTAAACTTGCTACATCCCTCTGCTTCTATAAATACAAGTACATATCACCATTCACCAAAGAAAGATTCTTGTGCTGTTCTAAGACATCTTATAGTGTGTGAAATAAGCTACTCTTCATTGAAATTAGGTGGCAGATTCGTGTTTGGTTTCGCAAAAAAAGAAGTAAATGAAAGTGTCCAGCGTGCAAAATAAATTATGACTGAAGAATCATTTAACTGAAGTCTGCAACAAAGATAGATTCTCAGCTGTTGATTTCATAGCTCATTGTAATTTAACACTTTGTTGGAAATTAACAAAATATTATTATCAATTGGTTGATTACATTTTATTTGTAGATTAATAAAACTGGAAATAAAAATATAAACAAAATTTGCATTGTGCTTCCTATTAACTAGTGATCATGCCTTAATATTTTATTTTAACAAAACAATTTTTTTTTAGTCAATGAAGTCTAATTTTAGAATAAATTTCTAATAATTCTGAATATTTATCCAGATTTAATGAATATTGTATTCAGTTGTGAGTAATTTAAATGCATTTATAACAGCATAAACAAACTTTTCATTGTACCCCTTAATAGCTAATAATTGTGCTTTCATTTTTCACACATATAATTTTTTATATAATTGATGCTGAAGAGGGGAAATTTTGCCCTCAAATTTTTGGCTAGGGGTAAAATGTTCATTATTCAACTTAGAGTTCTATTAATTACACATTTAAATACCTTGTTTAGTCTTAATTCCAAATATGTATAAATTTGTAAATTTATGACAATATTTACTCAAGTTATTGGCCACGGAAAGAAGGTGACCGAATGGGTGACATCAAAATTACCCAGGTCATAACTTTTGACCTATAGCTAGTATGGATTGATCTCAAAATCTCAGAAATGGGTTTTTTGCCAGTCTGCAGAAACTGATAGTGTGTTGGTAGAGATCTCTTATTCAGTTTGTAGCAAAATTAATGTAAATATAAGAATTAAATCAGAATTGTTCGTAGCAAAATAATGTAAATATAGGAATTAGCTAGTTCAATATTGTTCGGAGAGAATATCCCAAATATCTCTCATATTCTACAGACTGGGTTTTTTGACCATTATCTCCATGTAGCTACACCAAATTTCATGAAAAACAAAGAGATGAGGGTGTTAGTTTCAATTTCTTTTAGGTGATCTTACAGAGCCCTACAGTTTTTACTCAAGCCAAAATAGAAGACTTTTTGACAAACAGCTCAATAAGGTATTCCAATAAAATGTAGTTACCACAACCGCATTCAGGTGTTACAGGTACATCTGGCCTCTAACTTCTTTATTTTTGTAGTTATGAAGTTTAAACTTTGTAAACTAACCATAACATAGTCTTTTAAAATTTTGATAATGATATGCAGGTTTCTGTATCCCCTATGATGCTGTTCTGCAAACTTCATGATTGTATAATCAACTGGCAAGGGGGTTCGCTGCCCTGATATACAAATATCAGTATATTTATCACAACATTAAAACCAGTCTGAAATGTATATATAGCAGGATTAATCTTCAGTCCAAAGCCAATTTAATTCTTATGTTATTTGCTGTGTCTAAATCCCAATATTGGTAAAAATCCTAAGTCTGTGGGGTGCACTGACAGTTGGGCCTAGGAAAATATGGCCACGACAGCCTCAGCTCAGCCCGGCCAGTTTGTATTTGGTGCAATGAACTCTTCTGACTTTTTCAAAAATTTGAGAAATAGCTGCCAACATTTTTCATCAATTTATCTAGTCCTCTAACATTTTTCCAGTTTCTCCTCCAAAAATTAATGGTAACATAGGAATTAATAGCTAAATATCCACCGACATAGCAGGAATTTTTTTATTAGAGAAATTGAATATCTCCTGACATATCATTGGAATTTATCACCAAATACAATCTGGGACAGTTGGTCCCAAGACAATTGGGCTCCAAAACAATTGAGCAGAAGACAAAATATTGAAATGTTACCATGTTTTTACTAGGGAAGTGACAATATTATCTTTAAAAAAATGCTTTATAGCTATTCTCTAAAAATATGTTTACATTTTTTTAGTTAGATTCATATAGCTACTTGATAAGGTATATAATAGCCAACCCCTTAATTCACATTTGGATGGTAATCTCATGTTTCTATGTAATGAAAATCTTTGAAGTATTTAAATAAGTCTTATTATTTTGAATCATGTCATATGGATCCAATGTTTAGTGCTCATCGATTGACAAAGACAAATATTTAGAAAAAATGGGTAAATTTTAAAGGTTAAACGTTACATTGAACAGTTGTTTGGATAAAATGAGATTATGAGAATACATTTTGTAATAATAATTCATATACCTCTTCAACATTTAACACTGAACAGCATTCAAATAATTCTCATTAACTTTAATTCAATTTGTATGTTCCAATAATTAGCTACAGCATGTCTGAAATACCTACATCTTTTTTTCTATTGTTTCTTCATCTAAAATAGCTACATTCTTATTTTCTATTGGCTACATCCTAACTCATTTACTTCACAGGAGTTCACTATACAGGGTGGTGCAAAAAAAAGGAAACCCATATTCAAACTAGTTTATTTTACAAGCTATTATAGATAGAAATTTTTATAAAAACATCATTTTATTCCTTTATTTTTTCTGCATGCATCATGAAAATCTTTAAAAGTTAGTACTAAAATTAAACATCCTGCAGCGAATTGAAAAAAGATAAATAAAAAGGGCTTGCGCGAGGACAAAAAATAAGAAAAAAATCACAATTGGTATATATAATTCATTCCATATGGATTTAAAAACATTAAATTATATTATTTTGTTCACAAATTAAAGACAATTAAAACTTTTATTATTATTTGACAGTTGATGTTTGATATAAAATTGATATATTTAATGAAATCATTTTGCCGATAATTTGTATATCCTATTCGAAACTTTCAAAATACAGCTTTCAAAAGAACAGAGTTTTTGTTGTGACAAGTTATCTAAACACTGAAAGCTTTAAACAGGTTCAACCTCACTTTAAACATAGCTTTCAGGAAAGATTTTTACCAATTATAACACCATATTGACAAATGTTAATGAGTTCAAAACTGAAGAAACCACTTTATTTTGAACAAAAAGCGATTAGGTTGCATTAGAACAGAATGAATACATGAAAATATATTAATCTTATTATGAACAATTTATTGAGAATCCAAAAATATTAATCAGAAGGAATGAATTAGCCATCACTAAAGACACATTTCACATAATTTTTAAACATGATGTGAAGTATCATCCTTTCAAGATGCATGTAAGGCTCAAGCTCTTAGAACTGATTTACCGTAGTCTAAATTTTTCAAGATGGTTTCTGGAAAGAAATGCTTGTTTTGTAGAAGGCATCGTGATTGGTGATGAAAAGTATTTCCATGAATGAAAGAGTCAATAAACAAAAGGTTAACAGAATGAAAAACAGTATTTTTTAATTTTTACTACTAGCTACCATATGGAAAAAAATTATACCTATTCTGAAGTCTTTTTGGGTTTTTCATCCTCGCGCAAGCCCATTTTATTTAAATTTTTCAATTCGCTGCAGGATGTTTAATTTTTGTCATAACTTTACCAGATTTTCATGAAGGACGCAAAAAAACTATAAAAATAAAATTATGTTTTTAGAAAATATCTAGCTTTAATAGTTTGTAAAATAAACTAATTTGAAAATAGGTTTCCTTTTTTTTGCACCACCCTGTAGCTATAGACTGTAACTAGGAAATTTGTTGCTTACATGACCTATCTCAGAACAGAAAATTATTGTAGTTTAAAAGAATAATAGTATTTATTCATGAAAAGAATATGTTCTATTAAAAAATAATTATTTTTCATAACAAGAATATATTTTTCATGTAAGGAATATTTTATACAAAACGCAATATGTCACAAGCCTAGTTATTACAGTAGCAAAGGTCTTTAATTAAGTTAATACACTAAACTCTGAAAAAAATTGGAAAATAATATATTTGTCTTGGGGTCCAATTGTCGGGGCCTCCACAGGTGTGTGGAGACATTCTTTTCAAATTGGACTGCAAATGTACCTGTGAAACCTGATCGGGTGTCTCAGGTACATCATTTCATTGATATGATAAAACCATATTTTCACAGGGTAGCTATTATCTGTATTGGTATAGTTCAAACATCATATAAGTTTAAAATTCATAACTGTAAAACTAAAGAATCAAAAGAGGTTATATGTACCTGTGACACCTGAAAGCAGATGTGGTAACCCAGGTTGTATTTAATGGTTGTGCTGTATTGTTTGTTTCAATAAAGCAGGTCAAATTTAAATTCTCAGTCCTTAGCAGGTAATGTCATTAAACTGTTTTCTCTCCAAATTTCTTCGCCTTCTCCTTAATCTATATGACTCATTATTTGATAGCTATGATTTTGTATGCTAGAAAATTGTTAGTAACACAAACTCAAGTGTCTGGTTAAATTAAAAATTGGTAAGTTCTAATTTGTTAACCGAGTAGGAGAACATTTAGAACTAGAATAAAGCATTTATATTCTCCTGTGAAATAGTTGAAATTTTCAAGTTGTTGGGCAAAGGAAGTACAGGCATCCCCCACTTTAGTTACCAAATAAGGATTCAGTTAAGTTACCAAATGGTGACTAAAGCGAATAAAAGTAACAAGAAATTAATAATTGTCACTCCTCGATTATACATCTCATTTTCTATCAGTTATAGAAAGAATATTTGTTTTAGAGTTATTAGAGTACTACGTATATAAGCATATTAATAATAATATACAGTCTTTCATTGTTTGTGACTGTGATGAAAAAGTTTAAAGTCGTGCATTTATTAAATATTTTGAAATCCATCTATAGCTTAACTCTCACTCAGTATAGGTGTGTAATTAATAGATACTTAAATATCTATAACTATTTTGCTACATTTAACAAACCGCCGATTTGATGCTCTATGAAATGTTTTTGGTAGTAGGGTATTATAAGTTCCAAGTTATTGGTTGGTTCTACAATTTCGGACACGTCAGAAAAGAAAATATTATAATTATTATTTAACTTCTATTCTCATTGGTATCATGGATATCAATTGAAATAAAAGTTAAATAATGATTATTATATAAAGATTTTCACGTGTTTGAAAATATGGAACTGTGCAATAACCCAGTCATCAAAATATGGGACATTTTTAACATTTTCTGTGCGAACAATCCTTAATTTTTTTCTATATTTACATGTATTTTACTGATAAAAGAAGCTAAAATAGAGGATTTCTTTGAGAACAAATTACCAGTTCCTGCAGTCTGGGCAATAACACAGAACTAACCCTAAAATAGGACATGTTGAATTTCTGAACCAATTGCTTCTAATAACCTCATCTGGATTATAATTTTGATGTTTTTAGTTACCGTGAAATGATCACAAAAAATTAACTCCGTTTTCTATGTCTACGAACGGTTCTTATTTCAAAACATGACTTGAAATAAGTAGCTACCACGCTAACTAAAGTAAGTTGTACTTAAAGGGGGGGTGCGTCTAATTTTCATATCAAATATTTGTTCATAATACCATAAATAAACAATGATTAGTTACGGCTATGAAATGTTTCATCTCAAATCACTGTATTTTCAGAGAAAATAGGGTTTTTATTAGTTAACCTAAGTTTATGCGATCATCTCATAGATGGCGCTGTTTACATTATTTCCAGAACGTTCCAGAACAATCTTCATGAACGTTTATAGAATGTCTGATTATCTTCCCAAATAAGCTATAAATAAATAAATTTGTGATTTATATACAATATACTAACAAATAAAGTATTTTTATATAGAGTTATAATTAATAATATTACTCGCAGATATACTAAAGTTTTTTTGCACAACGTTTGTGAAATCACAGCAAGATGGCGTCAATGACTCGAGCAAAGCTTATGCTATTTGTCACTAGATGGCGCTTTTTCAAAATAAATTAAATTTTCTTTTCTTTAATAAGTATTATTTAGATGAACAGAGTATGTAATCATACATAATTGAATATGCTGATTCCATTAAAACACATATTAACAAATGTTTGATTTTACACACACCCTCCCTTTAAAGCGAGGCTTGCCTGTATACCAGCTAATAAAGCATGTCTGAACTCGCCATTTTAATAGCGAGTTTGTGACTGTTATTTTTGTTAGAATTAGGTTAAATTATAGTGGGTTAACAACGTTAAGACATAGAGTTTATTTAAAGAGTAATATGTTTTACAGTTAGAAGTATATTAGAGAGATGAGTGAAGCACATCTCTCACTGAGCAATGTAAAAGACAGACTGCCTTAAGAATTGACATATGAGGCTATTTAAGACGCACCGGAACTGTGATCGGACTTTAACCCGTAAGTCCGGTTCTCATAAAAGTAATACATTGTTATTTAAACAATAGGTAATTAATATAGCTCAGCTAGTCTAACAGGAAGTTAACATTAAACATATATAAGAGTGTGTAATACATTTAAACTAAAATTTCAACACTCCTCCTCACACAACATTATATATTTTTCATGCCTATTAATTCAACTAATTTAGTAAATCTATCAGTAGGCAGAGGTTTGGTAAATATGTAAGCAAGCATAATTTCACTGGGGCAATACACAAGTTTAATTTTGTTTGAAGCAACAAGATCTCTAATGTAATGAAATTTAATATCAATGTGTTTCGATCTAGGATGATTTTTAGCATTTTTAGCCATACAAATTGCTGACTGATTATCCTCAAACAACACGATAGGATTCTTATTAGTTACTTTAAGATCTAATAGTAATTTATTTAGAAATACAGCTTCCTGGGAGGCACCAGAGAGGGAAACATATTCAGCTTCAGCCGTTGATAAAGCAACACATGACTGTTTCACAGAGCGCCAAGAGATAATTGAATTATTTACAGAAAGCATTGGCCAGAAGTACTTTTCCTATCAACTCTGTAACCTGCCCAGTCAGCATCAGAATAACCTATCAAATCAGAATCTTCATTACCATATGTAATGCCAAGATCAGGTGTGCCCTTTAGGTATCTAAATATTCTCTTAATTGCAGACCAGTGCTTAGTGTTTGGATTGGAACAAAATTTAGAGACATTTCCAACTGCATAAGTTATGTCAGGCCTAGTTTTAGTAGATAGATAAAGTAAAGCACCTACAGCTGACTGATATTTAGTTTATATCTACTAGTTCACAATCATCAGTAGTTGGTTCCAAATGAGAATTAACATCAGCAGGAGTTGATACTGGTTTACAATTATTAAATTCAAATTTATCTAATAAATCGTTGACAAATGAAGATTGATTTAATGATATTTTATTTTCGTCTTGTACGACTTTTATGCCTAAGAAATAGGATAATTTTCCTAAGTCTTTCATCTCAAATTTAGCACTTAAATCAGTCTTGATTTTAGTCAGGTCATCATAGTTCTTACATGCTACAATAATATCATCTACATACACAGAAATGAAGCAGGGTGAGTCATTGATTACTTTAACATAAATACATGAGTCACAAGATGACTGAATAAATTCTAAGGATTTAAGATATGCATCCAAAGAATCATTCCAACATTTGGGTGATTGTTTTAACCCATACATAGATTTGTTTAGTTTGCACACTAAATCTTCTTTTCCTGGTTTAACATAGCCTGTAGGCTGTCTAATATAAACGTTTTCTTTAAGATCCCCGTTTAAAAAAGCAGAATTGACATCCAAGTGATGTACAAATAATTTTTGTTTAGCAGCTAAAGATAACATGGTTCGCACCGATTCAAATCTAACTACAGGAGCAAAAATTTCATCATAGTCTATTCCAGGTCTCTGTAAGAAACCCTGAGCGACTAATCTAGCTTTATATGAAGCCACTCTACCATCAGATCCCTTTTTCTTTTTAAACACCCATTTAGATTTAATGATGTTTAAGTCTGAGGTAGGTTTTACGAGTTCAAAAACTTTGTTTCTCAAAAGCATTTAATTCCCTCTCCATGGCAAGTTTCCATTTAGAGGATTCAGAACCGCTATTAAGAGCCTCAGATACCGACCTAGGTTTGATATTGATATTCCCATTGACTAATAAACCCTCCTCCTCAAACTGATCAAGGCTATAATCCCAACTACCGTATCTAACAGCAGCTCGACGCGTTCTAGACGATCGTCTATTTTCCAGTTCAGGAAGATCCTCATCTGGTCTGATAGCTGGTACAGGTTGCGCCTCAGGTGCAACTGGAGGATTATTGTCAGGAGTTTGATTCTCAGGCCCTGCAGGTTCTGAATCTTCTGAAGGGAACACCAGTGGAGAGGTAGGGGTCTCAACCAGTTGAGGGGTCTCAATCTTAGATGAAACTGATTCATCAAAGGTTACATTCCTTTTCAGTTTCTCTCCGGAGTGTGTCAGCTATGGTAATCCAGTTAGGAATGTCTGACTGTGCTTCAAGTGCAGTAACTAATACTTCAAACTGCTCTGGTAATGATGATAGTAGACAAATAACTTTATCCTCTTTCTTCACTGATCACTTGATTCAACAAGGCCAGCTCTTGAAAAACTTCAATTAGTCCTTTCAAATGGGAGTTGAGTAGTTCGGGAGATTTCAATTTTAAGTTGTAGCTAGAGTTTCTTCTTCAGACGAAATTTCTTCGCCCACGTGTTTTTCTGAAACGTTTCTTGAAGGGTGGTCCAGACAACGCGTGGATCAGTGGGTTGTCCAACTAAGTACAATTGATCCGGTGAAATAGATAGTACTATATCTGCCAGAGCTTTATTCTTCTTAGTTTCATAGGCATCCTTAACCTCAGTTGAAGAGGAATCTGGTGGAACTGGTTTAGATCCATCAGCTATATCAATCAGTTTCTCTCTTAAGAGGTTCATTTTCATTTGTACCCTCCATGTAGGGTAATTATTTCCGTCTAGGGGAACAATCCCCGGTAACTTATTTGAAGACATGTTTTCAAGTATTTATTATCATTCAATACTTAACAAACATAAACAAACAAAGCAGTTAAATTGATTTACTGTTTAACTGAATTGATATTTAATCAGGAATAATTATTCTAATTCATAAGAATAACTTCACAGAATATAATTATTAATATTCAAATTGGAACAGCAACACAAGTCTTAGTTCGCAAGAACCTTTTGTTGAAAGACTGTTTACCAAAGGATAAGGTCACAGATTTAAAGGTAATTTGTGACCTCTCTTGACACCTCTTCCGCAAAGAATAATGAATAATTATACGAGACAAACGAGTACATACCGAAATATCAGTCAATATTATTGACCTCAATAGCGCATTAGCAAGATGTTTACACAAACGTTCGTGCGTATATGTGTCATTTAGTTTAACACTTTTTCACTGTACTTATTGTCACTTGATTACTGAAATATATTTCTAAGTGTTTTTAAACATAATTTGATTTATAAACTCTTATCGTTCTGGGCCCATAACCTGTTAGAATTAGGTTAAATTATAGTGGGTTAACAACATTAAGACATAGAGTTTATTTAAAGAGTAATATGTTTTACAATTAGAAGTATATTAGAGAGATGAGTGAAGCACATCTCTCACTGAGTAATGTAAAAGACAGACTGCCTTAAGAATTGACATACGAGGCTATTTAAGACGCACCGGAACTGTGATCGGACTTTAACCCGTAAGTCCGGTTCTCATAAAAGTAATACATTGTTATTTAAACAATAGGTGATTAATATAGCTCAGCTAGTCTAACAGGAAGTTAACATTAAACATATAAAAGAGTGTGTAATACATTTAAACTAAAATTCCAACAATTTTGAGCCCTTCAATTGCAAATGGTGAGAAAAATCTTAATTTTGTCCTATGTTACAATGTTATTTTGGAGAGAATTTATGATGATTTGAACATTTTGGAGAGAAATTTGATGATTTTTGGAGAGACAAATGGAGAGTTTATGAGACCTACTATTTTACTTGGCCTGTATAGAGTAACACCTTTTCTAACGTTCAACATTTTGCTCATAAATATACCTTTATTTCATTTGATACCATGCATTTAGATTTGAAAATTATTGCTTGATTTGTAAAATTTCATGTTTTATTATTTTTTAGTTCGTACTTCTTCAGCTTCAGGTACTTTGTCTAAGGTTCAACTAAACTACCTCGCTGAAATTCCAGTCTGCACAACATAGGACATTTTCTGTGCGAACAATCCTTAATTTCCTCCTATATTTACATGTAGCTATTTTACTGAGAACAGAAGCCAAAATAAAGGATTTCTTGGAGAACAATTTACCAGTGCCTGCAGTCTGGCTGAAACTCTTATCATTTATTTAAACCCAGTCTGTAGAAATTGGTAAAGTGTTCGTAGAGATCTCTTATTCTGTTAGTAGCAAAATTAATGTAAATATGGACAGGGTGGTTTGGTTTAAACCAATTGGTTTAAACAATTGGTTTAAACCAAGCTAAAAAAAACCATGGTTAATTTGGTTTTTATGGTTTATTTGTTTTTTTTTATCCTTTGAAGCTCTAAATCATTTTTAATTTATCATTAATCTTCTATATTATATTTATATCACTTAAAACAGTTTTGTTAAATCATTTATTAAATATATATATTATGTAGCTATTTAAAAATATAATTAGTTAATTTTAGTAGCGTAATTTTTCATTGGAAGACATTAAAACCAAAGGAAAATAGAAATATGGGAAGAGTTTTCTCCTCACCATATTGTTATTATCATATAATAAAGATATTTTACAAAGTGATTTAGTGAATAATAAAATATAGTCTTGAGACACACTGTTATATTCTTTAGCTAATATGTTATATTTTAATTTGAAAATCTACATTTTTGAAATGTAAATCAATGGAAATATAAGAATTCAAGAAATATTTGAACCTAGCTATGTTAATTAAAACTTGAGTTTTGAAGTTTTTTTAAGAGCTTATTAAAGTAGACTAGCAGCTAAGTATTATTCATGAATTGGTAGAAAAATGTTACATAGCATCTGCATTAATAAATTTTTTCATATTTTATCTCAAATAAATCTTTTTTTTTCATAATTTATCAATATATGAATGATGTTTTGTAATGTTAATCATGTACAGTGATCAGTTATGAACTATTAAGTATCTATATGCACTTTTATTTTATTTTACATTCATAGCAAAATTAATGTGAATATAGGAATTGATTCAAAATTATTCGTAGAGAATATCCCAAATATCTCCGTAATAATCTCACATATTCTGCAGACTGAATTTAAACCTCAATTATTTGGAACAAGAATAGCATTTGTATGTCAAACGAAAAAATGGTTAATTCCACCGTCATGTCGGTGAAATTTTTCCTGCTTTGAAAATAATATTCTGGGAAAGTCTGTGGAATTTTAGCTATTTATTCCTATGTCCACTCTGGAAAAAGTGGCATTTTCTGATGGATTAATCACTCTGGTGGTGTTGGAGTTTAGTAAACCTTAAAATACAGAAATAAATTAATGGGAATTGTATAATCCACAGCATTTAGCCTCTAAAATTCATCTGTTAGCCTAAGGCACTTTCCAGAGTGGTCCTATGTTACCATTAATTTTTGGTGGATAAATTGGGAAAATCTTGGTGGATCAGCCAAATTATTAGAAATTCTTGGTGGATTTTTTCAGCTTTTTGAAAAAGTCTGTGGGATTTTGTGTACCAAATACAGACTAGCACTGAGCCACTGGCTTGCCGCCCCCTAAATCCCCCCCCCCCCCTGCCAGCCAGTCTGGAAAAATAAGTGCTTTCTGATGAACTAATTACTCTGTTGGAGTTTTACAGACTTCCAAAATTGATATTAAATTGCTAAAAATTGTATAATCCACAGCATTTAGCATATTGAGTTCATCTGTTAGCCTAAGCAGTTTTCCAGACTGGCCTGGCAGGTCATTAAACAATTATGAAGTGTGCAGTACAACAAACTAGTACCAGTTGGCAGTCTGTATTTCGTGGTAAATGTCGGTGGAATTTTTTCCCCTTTGAAAATAATATTTATGCAAAGTCGGTGGATTTTTAGCTATTTATTCCTATGTTACCATTAATTCTTAGCCAGTCTGTATTTGGTACACAAAATTCTACTGACTCTTTGAAAAAACTGAAAAAATCCATTATAAATGTCCAGTAATTTGGCTGATCCACCAACATTTTACCCATTTTTCCCAGTTTGTATTTGGTGCACTGAACTCCTCTGACTTTTTCAAAAATCTGAGAAATAGCTGCCAACATTTTTCCCAAGTAAAATAGTATGTTTCCTAAACTGATGATTTTTCATAGATTTGATTATTTGCCTAGTCCTCTAACATTTTTCCAGTTTCTTCTCCAAAAATTAATGGTAATATAGGAATTAATAGCTGAATATCCTCCGACATTGCAGGAATTTATTTATTAGAGAAATTGAATATCTCCCGAGATATCATTGGAATTTACCACCAAGTACAATCTGGCATGATTTTTCCACCGAAAATTAATGGTAACATAGGAATAAATAGCTAAAAATCCCAGTCTGCAGAAACTGGTAAACTGTTCGTAGAGATCTCTTATTTTGTTCGTAGCAAAATTAATGTAAATATAGGGATTAATTCAAAAGTGTTCGTAGCAAAATTAATGTAAATATAGGAATTAATTCAAAATTGTTCGGAGAGAATATCCCAAATATCTCACATATTCTGCAGACTGGTAAAAATCCACTGACTTTGCCAGAATATTATTTTCAATGGAGAAAAATTCCACCAACAAGTTGGTAGAATTTACCATGAAATACAAATTGGATTCTTAGTGGATAAATTGGGAAAATGTTTGTGGACCACAGGATCAGCGGGCCATCAGCCAAATTAATGGAAATTTACCAGTCTGCAGCCAAGTGAAATTGTATGTCTCATAAACTCACCATTTGTCTCTCTAGCTCTCTCCAAAATTCAACAAATTCTCTCCAAATTGATCAAATTATCATAAATTCTCTCCAAAATAACATTGTAGCATAGGAGAAAAATAGAAAAAACTCGCCATTTGCAATTGAAGGGCTAAAAATAACTGTCACAAACTCGCCATTAAAATGGCGAGTTTGGACATGCTTTATTACTTGGGTCTGCAGAAACTGGTAAAGTGTTCGTAGAGATCTCTTATTTTGTTCGTAGCAAAATTAATGTAAATATAGGGATTAATTCAAAAGTGTTCGTAGCAAAATTAATGTAAATATAGGAATTAATTCAAAATTGTTCGGAGAGAATATCCCAAATATCTCACATATTCTGCAGACTGGGAAATTTATGGTGTTTTTTGTCAGGCTTTAATGAAATAGTCAGTGGGATTTTGTGCACCAAATACTGATGACTGGCAAACTACATAAACAGCCATTTATGTTGAGACCATCTATCACTATGCGCCAATCGGCTTTTAGATACTGTTGCAGCAGCGGTGGGACAGAAGTACGGGGAGCAGGCCAACAGTACCTACCCAAAAGTCAAAACGTGACAAAGGAACCTTTCAACCTTAAGACCAGATTTTAATCAAATTAACAGAGAATAGTACACATATACAACCTTACATCACAGAATCCTACAGACAAAATCCATGCTACAGACCAGTCTGCAAAGCATGCACAGCACAATCAGTCTCCAGATATTTAATTTTTGGGGCAATTTCTCTCCAAAGATTTTCAAATTTCTCTCCAAATTGGCCAAAAATATCAAAATACTCTCCAATAATTTATAATTTGTTAATAACTTAATTACATGTAAACATAGGAATTAATTAGAAAAGTGTTGCAGGATAATTCAGGAGACTAATTAGTAATTTCAAGGGCTCATTAGTCACCAGATAAACTTCACAACTTCACGCATCTTTTACAGACTGGGCTACAGACACAGTCTTTATATTATAGATATAGAAAAAGAATGTCCAACGAGTTTCCTCTACAGATGTCACCAACAATTTCGTTGCCATGGTTACAGTCGATTAAAATAAACGCACTTGTGATTTACAAATGAACCTGTAAGGAAAGGCATACATACAAAAAATATAATATTTCGTTCTGTTTTATTGAATACGGTAATATTACGATATATTTCACATTCATTTTATTTTAATTTAAGCTCAATTTTATATTGCGCACATGATCAATCTAGTTAATTTATAATATGTTAAACATAGGTTAAAGGGGCCTTTACACGGTAAGTGCTCAGTGCCACTTTGTGGTGACACAACTCTATGTCACGCCCACTTTGCTACTTGCCCCATCCTTTTTGGCAAAACTTGGTGCCTTTTGCGCTCGCCAGAAAGTGCCACTGTCTGTCAGTAGCGATTACCAGACAATCCAACCCCTTTCATTGGCCTAGTTGAAGAGCACCCACGCCTATGGAAAATAAAATCTAAAGATTATACAGCGTTAGTGTTTAATAGCATATTAGATGCTAACCACGATACTAAAGTGTCAGTGCCCACCAAAGCACATTCTGCTCGTGTAAAGGTGCGGAGCTAATTGGTGGGCAGTGTGGTGAATAGTGGCACTGACCAGAGCTCGTGTAAAGGTCCCTTTACCCTAATGAGTTTGACGTGTGTTTTCTAAGCACAGATTTTTAAAATTACTTTATATCTTTCAAGTAATTCCTTCAAATTTATCGGCCTTTCTTGACTTTGTTCCTACATAAAAAGTTTAAAAATATTTACGTATCGGCGTACTATCACGGAAAAGAGTATCCGTCAGCTGTTGTAGTATGC
This sequence comes from Caprella mutica, assembly GCA_947561585.1. Lineage (NCBI taxonomy): Eukaryota > Metazoa > Arthropoda > Malacostraca > Amphipoda > Caprellidae > Caprella > Caprella mutica. Next base: position 35,987 of record CANNZV010003701.1, read on the forward strand.
TATTTTAGCAGTTTTGACCTTTCTTATTTTTTGCATGTGGCATTTTAGAGAGTATTCCTCCGCGTTCAAAAATCCCCCAATAAGGAGGAGCCTATTGCTGGGGTAAAATGCTAGGGTAATTGGGTGAAATGGGGGATTAGATATGTGTATCTAGAGGAGGGACGGGGGGGGGGGGGTCATTCATATCGATTTCTGACAAGTGATTAGATATTATTTTTGTATTATTTAAATTAAAGTATAAACATATAGTTTCATTTGTATCATCCATGCAATGTTCATTTTGTAATGAATACATGTATTTTTTTATAATTTGATATGCATATTTATAATTTTGAAATTTTCCATTCAATTAACCTTGGTATATATTTCGTACGAGTTACTCTTTTATGTTTTTATGCAATTTACTTTTGACCAATTGTCGTTCTAATATTGAAACTAATAACTATTCGAATTTGAGGTAAAAGTAGATTTCTAGCTTTAGCTTTATCAAATCTCATTAATTCCAAAAATATTATTTATGACAACCATTCACACAAGTTAAACTAATCCTCTTCAGATAAGATTTTAAATAACTTCGCTTCTTTTACACCTTTAAATTATTTGTTCTCCTATAGGCTATATTATTAAAACTATAATACACGTTTTCAACTTTGTGGTAAATGTCTATAGTTTTACATTTAGTTTTGTCAAATCTTATTCCACGAATATTTTATATTATAATCATTCACACAAGAGCATTTAATCGTCTAATGATATGATTTTTAATAGCTTCACTTTTTTTTCACATTTAAATAATTTGCTGGACGGGATATAACCTGTCTCGGTTATAATCCGGAGATTTTCTGCATTCAGAATTTCAATAAATTAATAGTGGTGACTAATTTAGTCGATAAGACAAGTTTCTCTTCTTTTTCGAAGTCCTTTAAGTGTATTATCTTTTTTAATTCATTCACTATATTGGCCGAATGAGGAAGTTATTAAAATTTGTGTTTTTAAAATGATAATAAATTAATAATTCATCTTACGTCTTAATTTAATGACAACAATCATTAAGTTGCTGACAAGCATTTTTCTCTATTTTCATCAACTTATAAATAAGTAATTAGTTATTACCTATACGGCTATACCGATACTTTCTATCTTTTATTGAAGTTATTTAATTGAAAAAATTCTTTTAGGCTAAAGAATAAAATAAAGCTATGACTAAGTTGTAACTTAATCTATTTAGTTTAGATTTTAAATGCAGTAATTTAATGGATTTTTTTATCATCAAGTGAACTGATTCTTTTCAGTTAAATTTTTTTATATATTAAATGCTTGCACGACCAATTGACAAGCAGTGATATAGTGAACTAAAAATAACTGAAGTGATCATAATTTTTCTTCTCAATAAATGTCACATCGCCAACGTTGACAATAAAATAAGTTACAAAGTTCTATGAGATGAACCAAAAGAAATTTCTCCAAGAACTGAACGAATGTAGCCTACTGCAGTTTTGGTGCTTAATTTGTGACATCTGAGTGAAACTGGGATTCATGACAACTGTCAACTAAGGCTTTCAACTTGCAAGCTCTATCTCTTATCATACAATATTAGTTTTTTACTTAAAAAATAAGAAATAAAGGATCAATAATAGAAAATGGATAATTATTTTATATTTATAAAAAATAGTGTTTTACAAAAGTTGAAGATAACAATTAAATTAGGTAAAAATTTAAAAAACTACTACACGACTATATACACTTGCAGGTTATTTTAAAGTAAAAACTACCCGATACAATTTTTACTAAACTGAAGGATTTCTGATTAGTACTAGTTTAGATTAGATTGATACAAGAAGTATCAATCTTAGAACAATTTTTAAAAGCTTAGGGTTGAATGATTAACATGAACTTACAATATACAATTAATTCTATATCTACCTAAGATTAAAGTTCTTCAAACGCATAACAATAAATAAAATACACAAATTAGTTCGGTATTTAATGCTCTTCCTTTTCACGGAAAAATGTCGTTGAAAATCTAAAAGTAACAAGCATGAATAAATGGATATCACAGGGAATGAGACCAGACTTCCTGGGAATGATGAGAACTCATCTGATAGTGATAAGTACTGTCCTGATGAGAACTACACTGATAGTGATTAGTACTGTCCTGATGAGAACTACACTGACAGTGATTAGTACTGTCCTGATGAGAACTCATCTGATAGTGATTAGTACTGTCCTGATGAGAACTACACTGATAGTGATTAGTACTGTCCTGATGAGAACTACACTGACAGTGATTAGTACTGTCCTGATGGGAAATTCACCGATGAGAACTGCACCGATGAGAACTGCACCGATGAGAACTGCACCGATGAGAACTGCACCGATGAGAACTGCACCGATGAGAACTGCACCGATGAGAACTGCACTGATGAGAACTGCAGTGGTGCGAAGTTAATTGAATCTGAAAATGTTTACAAACAAATTGATTAAAAAATCTCTGATATTGACTTAGAATTACGCTACAAACAATTATTAACAAGATAAAACAAATTGAATAGATTTTATTTTAATCTCGTACTATAATATTTTCTTTTTCATTATACTAGGTAATATATTTTTTCATTATACTAGGGGTTTAACGTCGTGCTTCAGTCATATCGTGACTATTTGCTTCAGTCATATCGTGACTATTTCGCTGACGTAAAAGGAAATTAAATACAAGGGACTAGAAGAAGCAGTCAGAAAGGAAAGTGGCTCCATGAACAAAGGCACTTACCACCGTTGGTGACAATGCTCATGGATGCAGAAAAGCTACTCCGTGAATGCAGTCACTTACCAAGGAATGTGACGAAACGAGACGCAAGCACCGGTGGCTGCCCTCACGGATGGAAAAGGAAAATGAAGAGGTGATAGTAAATGAAGCCTACGAGCCTACCTAACACAAAAATCTAAGACCTCGTAGTTGAAGAGCATAACCCTAGCGCTATTCTACAAAATCCTGAACAATGTGTATTCGAAGCACATTTGGTTATGTTAAAAGAATCCACATTCGAGTGGCAAGGAAGAAACAAGATTTGATAGAAAACAAGATTAATGGAAAGTAGAACACAGATAGATTAAAATCCTTACTGTGATCAGAGTGTGTTTCGAATTTTAAAAATCAAACTTACAAAATATTTACCCAAAGGACCAAAAAGAGTGGCACCTCGATCTAATATTTTTAATTTTTTCTTTATGTTGATGAATTAAGAGGTTATACCGCAAACGATGGAAAGAAAAGGATAATTTAAAACTAGTGAAGAAAAGACAACAAAGTTATTTTTGGAAATTGCAAGATAAGGTTGAATAGATGTTTAGCATTAGAAACGTGGTTTTATAGAAACACTACATTTATCTTCTATTACTCGAGACTAACTGTTAGATAAAGTCTAATTCCAATCCGTAGAATACTTACTACAATTAATGCTACAAAGGACTATATTACAAACTAATTGGCAAAAAGTCTAATTAATTTAAACGAAACTAAAGACCTCTACAAAAGAGATAATTGAATTTTACTAATTTCTTGTAATTAAATATTGGTCATTTTTTTAAACAAGATTATAGCTTTATGGAAACAGAAATTGTACTGAAAAAGGGTAATACATATTTGTTTCAAAAATGGAAGGAAGTATTTAATTTTATTCGATTTGTTGTCAAAGGAGATGCAAAGAACGAAACTGTAAAATAGAAAAAATGAAAGTCAATAAGTTGAAAATACTGAACAATGTCACTAAACTACTTAATTTTATTTAAATGTTCAAATATGAATGTCACAAGACTAATGAAATATTGTAGAAACTCTCATTTTAGCGGCAAGTTACATGTTGAACTAATCTAGGATATTGTATAAATTAAGCTATTCGTATTATCAGTAAATTTTAAGAGTTTAAACGTTGTTTTAGTTTAATGATTTGATGAGTCAAGAATTCCAAACTGGAGTATAAACTAAAAGCTACAGTTAAAAAAAAAAGTAACTATATAAGAGTTTAATTAATTATTACCAGTACTCTGAATATTTGCAAATTTTAATACTAGCAAAATAAATAACCGTTTATCACCATGGAGTGGATATGAACAGTCAGTATTTAAGCATTCAGTATTTCAGAAACTAAAGAAACCATAAGTTGTGTATTTACAATTACCAATTGTAAAGTATTTGGACGAAATAATTTACAATTGCCAATCAATTTAATTGAAAGTTTTTAGGCCATATCGTTGATATTGAAAAAAAATTGAATATATATGGGGCTTGAAGTAACAGTTATAGAGGAAAGAGACTCCATGAAAGAATAATCTACCACCAGTCGGAGACAACGCTCATGGATGCAAAAAAAAAAAATCCATGACTGCAGTCACTTACCATGTGATGAAAAGAGTCACCAACACCGGTGGCAGCACTCACAGATGGAAAAGGAAAATGAAGAGGTGATAATAAATGAAGCCTACCGGACACAAAAAAAACATACGAGTTATCCTCAGAAACTACAATTAGCCACAAAAATGATAAGCCTGAAGCTGTTGTGCCCTTCTCTTATATTCACCTGAACAGATTGAGGATACAGCCACTGGGGGCTTTGCAATTAGCCTACTATACATATTAATGATATTATATCTTTAAACAATTTTCATACATTTTTTAAATTATATATTTATGAAACATAACTGATACGAATAACTTTGCTAATTCTATCAGTTATTACTGAACTAATATAAATTTGTCCTTACCAATTGAGAATAGGGAGATTTGCACTGCTGTCGTTTGATTCTTCCGCTTTCTTGTGAGAAGTGATCTGGTCATAGGTAGTGGTCTTTAGAGTTCCACCTAGCGAATGCTCGCTCTACCCATTGAACTGGAAACAAATTTTAATAATATAAATTAGTATATAAGTTATTGTTATTGACTAGGTTTGATGCGAATATAATGGTTTCGAGATTTCGTTAATCGGAAAATAAATAGAAAAGACCTTAATATAGATCTAGCAGTTAGATTGGAAAGAGACGCCGTGATTGGAATGAAAGAGACTCGTCAATGGAATGAAAGAGACTCGTCAATGGAATGTTACGGAATGAGAATCTAGTAATCGCGGAAGTAAGAGGAAAACAAACAGGGTGCAAAAACATATTGCAAATTATATTAATAAACAATCTAAGACTACATTGTTATCCCTATCTAGTGCTATTCTACAAAACAGTGAATTTCAATGAAACAAAAAGGAAAAAAACTTGGTCATCATCCAATTTGCAACTGTTCGTATCGAAAAATTCTCTGCCTCTTTCTTCAATTCATGACTGTTACATAGTGTCATTCGTTGAAAACTCTCATAAATGCAACATGAATATCTTACATATTTACTCTTATGAATTTAAGATAGTTTTTTTTAGTATAAAGTTATTAATAAATAATCTCTGTTAATTTAAGTAGGGGCTTAACGTTTTCATTGGATCCAAAGGCCATATCGCTAACAATGAAATAAAATACAAGGGACTGGAAGAAGCAGTATGAAAGGAAAGTGGCTCCATGAACAAAGTCACCTACCACCGTCGGTGACAATGCTCATGAATACTAAAGAGCTACTCCGAGAATGCATTCACTTAAAACGAATAAAAAAGGACCCAATTTAACGTCCGGAGAATACACTCACGGATGGAAGATTAAAATGAAAAGGGGATAGTAAATTAAGCCTACAAGCCTAATAAACCTAAAAGTCGAAGACCTTGTATTTTGAAAGCATAAACCTAGTGCTATCCTCTAAAACTGCAAGTGGCGTAAAAAGATAAACATAATATGAATGAAAAAAGACAATTATTAATCCAATTAACAGTAGTTCGAGGCCAAAGAGAACCCTCTTCTATTAAATCCACCACAAATAGCTTCATGATAGGGTCACGCAGGTAAATTGCGGCCCACTTACTAACTGCGGCCTTTAACAACTGAAACATCATAGCGTCAAAAAACACGTCAAAACTTAAATTAATAAGTTATAGCATTCACTGTGCTTCTTTTGATAGCTATGTAACATTTTAATGTAATTTTGATTCAAAATGTTTTATAAAGACTCTCGTGAGAGGGCTGCAATAAAAAATTAAGGGCCGCAATTTACCTGCGTGACCCTAGAGCTCATGCAGACTTATAAATTCTTTGATACCCAGAAAGAAAGAAATTTCTTAAGAGTTACCTGCACAAAATAAAAACGAGAATTTGGTAGTAGAATTAGAAGATAAAAATTATGGGGAAAATAAATTAGGTGAATATACGTAATTACATTTACCGTTTAACACTAAACTTGAGCATCCAGCTGTTCCGAAAATTATTCGTAGGTTTTCCCTTTTTTTAAAGTGCATAAATATGGTTATATCTATAGGTATTGGGAGACTAAAACCTGAAAAAGATTTAAATTTAAAGGTATTTATAAATACAGAAAGAACAATTTAAACAAAAAGTATATACTACAGTCTACATTATAGAACTATGACGTAAACCGGCGGCTATTTACGAATGGAAGAATCATATGCATAATAGAACATTTAATAAAGTATATACCTACCTAAAATCTAGAAGTCTGGAGGGTAAAATAAAAAAATAAAATGTGGTTATAAGCTACAGCTCTAGGTGTTTTTTTTTCTTTCTATTCCATGTCTACAGATCGTATTCAAAGGAATTTAGGCACAATAATATAAAGTAGAATTCCGTATTTTTTACAGAGTAATGTAAAGAAGTGCATAAAATCTAATTTTGCTATTTCGTAAACTGTTCCAAATCTCGACATTTTGCAGGTTTGGATACCTATAAAAAATGGTTCCACTCACTAACTATAGAAAAAATTCTGAAGCTCGGTATTATTTCAAAGTTCAGAAGTAAAGATACAAAAGTTTTGGAAGCACACATTTTGGTAATAAATTGCAATTTCCATAAGCAATTTCAAGAAAATCTGTGAAGTATTGATAAATTTTATAATTCGAAATGAAATCAAGAACAGAAACGCTTGATATTGAGCTGGACTTAGTCTCAGCTATCAGCAAAAAGCAAAATATCAACTGGTAAATATATTTAGAGTTCATATACAAGAAGAAGACAACTAGCTCAGAAATCTGATCAGTCTTTCGAATATCTCAATTTCAAGGATGCCTAAAAATGATAGCATTAACAATTTTTCACAGAGTTAAAAAATATAGCTTAAAATTTTGAATCTAGAACTTAGAAAATTTAAGGGAAAAAAATTAATTTACAAATGTATAAGTAAAAGATATAGTTCCATATGAGCATGGCAATAAAAAATAGAGTCCTCAGCTAGAAAGAATGAAGAATAACTTATCCAGGCTAAAGTGAAATTATCTAAAGAAAGACTAATTTTCGATCTGCCTAAAACACAAGTTTTTAAATAGAGAGAGTGAAATTTGATGACTTTTCACCATGACGGCTGAAGACGAAATGTCCCGCACTGCATGAAAAAGAATGCAAATTTCTTACATGCGGGGGTAAAATGAGAATTTGGGGTAGCGTACGATAATCCGTGGTACAGTCGGAACTAGATTATTCATGCGCGCCTCAGCAATTGGACGGATACACTTTTCCGCGATAGTACATCAGCGTAAATCACGTAAATTATGCAATTAATTGTAATATAGCGACGTGTGGCAATGTGACTTTATTATAGGTAGGGTCGTAGGGATAATAATAAATGTTGTTTAATGTCATTATTGCTCTTTCTCTTAAATTTTTACTTTTGTATGCTTTACTTGATGATTTCCAAAGGCATTCGTGAGTCCTATATAGATAAATTATCTGTTCAACATCAGCTCTACTTGTTGTCATCCATTTAGCAGGAGCTTCGATGTTTACAGCCTCCCCCGGGTGCATCAATGGACTGACTGATCTGAGCCCATGGAAGTACCACACTCGCAGTGAGTGTCACTCAGAGTGTCGAAAAGAATGGCCATGGTGAATGCTGAAGTGAGCCTCGAGCTACCCGTTGGTTTGCCCCTCAACTGCGCGTTTGCCCATTGTTTCAACACTCAGAGTGTGCAAAAGAGCCTCAATGTAAACGGGGCTTAAGAAATCAAACGTCCATGTAAACACTCACGCACTCTCTCTTCCAGCCAATCACAGCTCGCCCGCTCAGTTGCCAATGTCTTATATATATATTTATTTCTCCTTATTTGTTCAATATATTTACTTGAAATTTGGTACACATTAGTTTTGTTTATATACTAACTAGTAAAAATACAGTACCGTAGGTTAATAAATAAAAAATGTGTTTTTTTTAACACACAGTCAAACTCTCCCGTAGTTTCTGAGAGTCAAACTCATTAGGGTTAAAGAAAGAACAGTGGTTGTCACAAGTTAATATTATAAGTTTATTTCATCAGTTTTGCCAATAATCCGAGTCATTACACTACATGCAAATTGAGCCAAGGACACCATGTAACATCCACCTTACACCAGTCACACACTACAGAAACATCTTTAACACACTCACAGACTGAGCTATTTCCTCCTTCCCACCTAACTCCCTTCTAGGAGTTAGGCCTCCTGCTGTTGACTCTAGTGAGGTCCACCTCTCGCTTCCCAGTAAACATTACAATGTTGGGCCAACGATGGCCCAATTCAGAACGAAACTCTGGGCCAACGCTGCCATGCCGGTCTCAGTGTATTATGCCAGCAAAGGGCCGACGTTGGCCCACCTCACGGATGTCCACCGGCCCTGATCATTATAACCACGTACAAACGACTTATCGGTACCGGCAATACTTAACGTTGCCAACGTAGTGTTAGTGTTGGATTGGGCTAGTGCAAATCCGACGTTTTGTCAACTCACTGACCCAGTTCTGGCAAATGACTTATAAATGTCTCATGAATAACTTATAAACGTCTTATTAATTATTTATAAACCTCTTAATAATACATAATGTTGTCGATGTCATGCCGGTCTACGGCCTGTACTATTATTATATTAGAGGCGTATTAGATTACGCTATACAGAACACGTGAAGACAACAGTTACTTTTCACAAGGTAGTAACCGTCCAATAAATACATCTTATACTATATCGAGATCAGGGTGAACAGTATTCAGCAGTTATCCATTCAAACTCAATTGTATATTATTTTACCTGCACTAATTTAACCAAATAATAATAATATTTTAATGAGATGCTCCTCAGCATCTCATTCTCTCCCTGTTCTACTCTCCTCATGTTCTGTAGTCTCCCTGTCCACTCTGCTCCTCAATGTACTAATTCCCACATCTCCCATCATTCCAGCCACCGCCACACCCCTGCTCGTCCCCAACATCCTCCTCATTGCAGCATTCTCTTGCCTCTGGATACCATTCATCTCTGTCACCCTCAGTCAAACCACCTTCGCACCATTCAACACCCTCGGCAGAACCACTCCCTTTCAATAACTCTTCCCTACCAGCACTTTATGGCAGCTCTTTTCGATCACCGAATATGTCAGGTTACTCATTAATTTAGCTCTATTAACCATGTCTTTCCTGTGTCCCTCAAACATATTTCTCCTATTCATAATCTTCACTCCATGGTACCTAATTTCTTCAACCACTTCTATCCCTCCAACTTCTCCCACCTCATCTCTCACATTGTACAATAAGCACTGACTCTTCTCAGTATTCACTTCTAGGCCATAATCTCTTGCCACTCTCCTCAGCTCCTCTATTCCCTCCTCCGCCTCCACCACATTTCTACACACCAGCAACCCATCATCTGCATAGAACAGAATTCTCACCCTCACCTCCCCCACCTGCACCCCACTTATCTTCCCTCTCAAAGCTTCTATCATTTTGAAAGTGATCAGCTTGAACAGGACAGTTGATGCTGTACACCTCTGTCAGATCCCACTCTGCACCTCCATCTCCAAATCCTCCCCTCCTCCAAACTACACTATGGTACTATCACTGCAGTACATCCTCTTAAACAATTCTATCACTCTTCCGTCAATCCTATATTCCTTCAGCACCTCCAAAACCGCCTCTCTTTTTATCGAATCATATGCTTTCCTGATGTCAATCGCTACCAGCACTAGCTCCTCTCTCCTTCTGTATGTCTCATGCACACACTCCTGCAGTACAAATAAGTTGTCCGCTATCATTCCTCCAGCTGTAAACCCCACCTGCTCATTGAAGAAAGACTCGTCGTTGAGGGTCAATCATTTTTTCCAACGATGTAAACATCATTCTGTAATAGAATGAGAATGTTATAAAAATAATAAACAAATAGGTACAAACGAAATAATAACAATATGTAGAAATGAAGTGACCAAGTGAGGTCTACCTAATACGCACAGGAACTAGGTACCTATTTAACTAAATAATGATATTCAACGTACTTCCACTATAACATAACACTAGCTTAAACTTCAATACTTGATAGTTAAGCTGAAACATAAATAAAACAATAGTTACCTTTTATAATTTAGTTGAAACAACAATAAACAAAACAGTAACACAGTTCTTGTAAGATATGATTACATACTGAGTAGGCAACTATAAAATTATATAAAAAGTTTGATTTACAATTTATATAATTATTTCAATCGGAAAAATAACTTTTCATACTAAATATATGAATTAAATCTCTTGTGCTGAACAGACGTGCTGTGTTCCTGCTCTCGTGTTAAAGAAAAAATCTACATGATTATGAAATAGTGTAGTGATAAGAAAATTTTAGTATTTAAGTGCATGTGTAGTGTTAAGTGCTTCTTTAGTGTTAAGTGATTCAGTAAGTAAAAGAATATAATCTAGTTTTAAGGTGAGTTGAATGGAGAAGATGCATAGAACACCAACAAAGAAGGGTGAGAAAACTGAGTGGTCGGTGGTAGGAATGGAGGGGGTTGTTGGTGAAAAGGTAGAAGATATGTCTAAAGTGTGGGAAATAAAGATAGTGATAGAGAAATATGTAAGATTTGCACTCGTAGAGTGAATAGTGGTGAGATGGGATTGGTGTGTGACCTGTGTGGCTGGTGGTACCATGCTGGGTGTGAGAAGGTGGGTAAAAATGATTATGAGATGATAAGTAAGATAGGGGATAAGGGAAGCTGGTACTGTCAGGGATGTAGAGGGATGGAAGGTAAAATGAAGGAAGAGAATAAGAAATATAAGATTGAATTGGGAGGAATGAATAGGAGGAATAGGGAGCTAAAAGGGGAGATTGATAGAATGGTAGAAGAATTTAGGGGAGCAGAGGAAAGATCTAGGAAGATAACAGAAGGACTGCTGGTTAATTTGAAAAAAGGAAATGGTGGAGAGTATGGAGAAAGCTATGAATAAGTTGAGGAAAGAATGTGAGGAGAAGATTAATACGGAAAAGAAACAGATAGAAGAGCTTAGGAAAATTATAGAGGGTAGGGATGCAGCAGGAGGTCAGATGGGGGAGCGGAGGGAGAAAACATTAAAAAGATGGAAAGTATCAGAAAGGTGGTAGAGGATGTAAGAAATAGGTGTAGTGAAGGCTCAAATAGAAATAAAAAGAGAAATTGATGCCTTAAAGAGCTCCATAGGAAGTGGGGTTGAGCTTGTGAGTCAGAGAGAGAAGGTGAGAGAAGAAATGGAGAAACTAAAGGTTGAAGTAGCTAGTATGGGAGCACAGGAGATTGGAGTTGAAAGAGGAGGGGCAAAGAAAAAGATAGAAGAGATAGAAATGAAACTGGAAGATCTGGAGAAAGAGAAAAGGAAGAAAAATATAGTGATCTTTAATCTTGTAGAGTCCAACAAACAAGAACCAAATGAACGGTACAAAGAATACGAAAGCAGATGCAAGAAACTGGTGGAAGAAGAATTAGACATAACAGATACCCAAATGGTGAATATGATTAGATTGGGCAAGAGAATGGAGAATGGCAGTGGTACCAGACCTCTCCTAGTTAAATTGGGGAGTGAGGAGCAGAGAAATGAAATATTGTATGTAACGAAGAGACTGAGAAACTCAACAAGATTTAGGAATGTTTATATAAATAGAGACATGACAGCGAATGAGAGGGAGATTGATATGAAACTGAGGGAGGAATTGAAGGAGAGAAGAAATGCGGAAGAGGGCGCTACATCTGTCATAAGAAAGAGAAGAGTTTTTAGGATTGAGAGGGAGGACGAAGAAGAAGATAGAAGAAACAACAATGAAGTGATGGGTGGGGTCAGACCAAAAGTAAGAGGAAACCAGGAAAATTTGTGAGGAGGGAAGCCTCGAGGAGTTACATGAGAGGTGCGGGAGCAGAGCTGAGGGGGAAGCGCTGAGAGATGTGATATGCATAAGATTGATGAATGTGCAGGGGTTGAGTAGGGTGAAGAGCTCAGAGATATTTGACATGGTATGTGGGAACATGCTGATGTTTTTAACTGAAACTCAGAAGAAGGTGGATGATGTTAGGCTGGAGGGAGGAATGAGGGTGTGGCAAAGTATGAGGGAGATGCAGGATAGAAAGGGAGGCGGGCTCATGTGTGCTCACAGAGAAAGTGATGATATAGATTTGGTGAAGGGGGAGACAATCAGCAGAGACTCATTGCATTTGAGGGGAAGCATTGGGAAGCTTAGAATTACAGTGGTGTTGGTTTATTTAAGAACAGGTAATGAGGTAGAGGTGGAGGTATTTAATTAGGGAATCCTTGGGGAATGTGAAACAATAGTGGAGAAGGTTGGGGGTTGGGAGGGTGTTTTGTTGCTTGGTGACTTAAATGGCCATCTAGGTTACTTAGGTTAGCAGGAAGAGAATAGAAATGGGAGACTGATAAATAACTTTTGAGAGAGATGTAATTTGATTTTGTTGAACTGTGATGAGAAATGTGAGGGGACTTACACCTGGGAGAGAGCAGAGCAGAGAAGTGCAATTGACCTTGTAATGACAAATGAGATACTGTATGGGAGATTTGTGGAGATGAAGGTGGATGAAGGCAGGGAGGTGGTGGAGTTCTCAGACCATTGTGTGGTAGACACTTATTTTAGGATAGGTGTGAAGGAGGAGGGACAGGAGACTGATCATTGGCATGAAGCAAACTATTACAAGTGTCATGTCTAAATAGATATCATTCTCAGAAATTTGCAAAGGTAGGTTGTGAAGAAAACCTATTGCCTCAATATCAATCCATTTATCCACGAATAAACACGTAATCTACAAAGAGAAAAATAAATCTCATTACATTTAAGAATACAAAAAAAAAATAATACTAAATCACTAACATTCAGAGAAAAGATAAATATACCTCCATGAAAATGTGGGATTTTGATGGCAATAGAGCCTAACAAACAGAAAATATATAGGAATCGCCCACTTTTAAACACAATTGATTACATATAAACATTAATTAACGTATAAAGGTAAATATGCATAAATAATACTCACTAATTTTAATGTCTTTAAAGATTGGAACGTGTGTGTGAAGTTTTTTTTTTTGTAGGTTCAAAGTGATCTAAAATAGGCGGGTTTTTTATATGTAGTGTCAACAAAGAGTGGAGTTTTGATGATTTTACAGATGCGCGTCTCAGGAAAAGAGGAAAATAGCATAGTGGAGCGTACAGAACAGAACGTCAAAGTTAGAAAGTAAAATAGATGGGAAACAATAGAAAAACAAATAAACAGACTTGACAACAAGTTCACTGAAGAAAGGAGTGAAAATTTTAAAGTTGGAGTTGAGGAGGTGCTATCAGGGATGAGAGAGATGAGCATTGAAGCAGTGAATGGCGTTATGAAGAGTGTAGCAGAAAGAACGCTTAGGGCAAAGTATAGGAGAAGAGTAGAGAAGAATGGGAAAATTGAGCAGCCATGGATGAATGATATGATAAGGGAAGAAATCAAGAAAAGAAGAAAGCTGAATAAGGAACATAGGAACTGGAGGGGGGGGGGAGGTGGAAGGAAGGGAGGAAGCGTGGAGTAGATATGTTGGGCAGAAGGAGAGAGTGACGCAGTTGATAGCGGGAGAGATGAGACAACATGAGGAGAGACTGGCTGAAGAAATAAAAGGAGACAATAGAGGAAAAGATCTGTGGGAAAGGATCAACAAACTGAGAGGGAAAGAAAATAGGAGAGAGGATCTGAAAATATATGACTTGTAAGGCAGAAGACTGGAAGGTGAGGAGATGAGGGAAGAGGTGAAAATTTTTTGGCAGGGCATTTACAAAATGCACCCAAACAGAATGGAAGAGGTGTGGACTGAGGAGGCCAGGGAGATATATGAGGAGGATTTGGAGCTGAGAAGGAGACAGGAGAGAGAAGAGCTAAGGCATGAGAGATCTATTTTGCCGAGAACTGTATTGAATCCCTATATTAAGACATATGAAAGTGTTGGATGTGGAAATAAACAAGGAGGAGATAAGAAGAATCATAGGAAAGTTGAAAAATAGGAAAGCAGGAGGAGGAGATGGAATGAAACCAGAAAGGTACAAAATATTAGGGAAAAGTGAGGTGTATTTGGAGGGAGTGGAGTGCAGTTTTAGGAGGGTGCTGGAGACAGGGGAGACACCGGAGAGCTGGAAGAGATCGAGGACTGTAATGATAAGGAAAAAGAGAAAACCAACGGTGGCAGACCTCAGACCGATTGTAATGACGGACATATCCTATAAAATTTTGATGGCAGTATTGAGGGACCGGATTGAAGAGCAGATTGGTAGGAATGGAATGAGGAGAGATGAGTGTAGAATTAGATATTATATAAATATAGGATTAGATCCTCTATGCCACAATAGTTCTAGAATTTATAGTTGCCTACTCAGTATGTAATCATATCTTACAAGAACTGTGTTACTGCTTTGTTTATTGTTGTTTCAACTAAATTATAAGAGAATGATGGTAGAGTAAAGTAGAGTCACAGTAGAGTCCCATTTGTCTTGATCAGAGAATCCACGTTTGATGAGTTGCAAAATGTTGCAGAGAGATTTGTCAGCAGCAGTTTCCTTGGCAAGAAGTGACAATGGCATTGTGAATTCCTCTTTTGTTTCTTCGCCTATTGAGGACATAATGGCAATTTCTTCCATTTCTATGGCGCTGACTTGTTTCAGAGAAGTAATGATGCTAGGGTCTGACGAAAACAGGTGTCGTGATGTAGCATCTGCTGCATAGTATGTTTTGCCAGGTAGATGCTTTATTTCAAATCGCCAGGGAAGCGTTCGCTGTTTATCCTGAAGAGTCTCGTATTTGAGATTTCATCAAAAGTCCAGTCTCCAAGTATTTTAACCGGTTCTAGGTAAATTTCCCCTCGGAAAATTCCCCCAAGGAAAGTTCCACCAATAACTTCTCCAAAATAAAAATGTCAGGCTAGAACTTCAACCGTTTGAAGTCAGGTAGATATAGAGTGACAGTTTACGTGCGTCGATCCTGACAGTTTACTATTACGGTCTTATCCTGATAAGTTCTCCAGATATATATTGATAATTTATCACATTTTTCACACTTAGTTTATTTTATTTCCACTTGACTAAAGAAGCTATAACCATAGAAACTTTCAGGAATTAATACTAGATTTAATCAGGTAATGACAAGCTGGTGCCGTTATGGAAAATATCAGAAGGTTTAAGTAGAACTTCTCTAACTATTGTCCGAAATTAACAAGGAATAATGATAAAGTAAAATTGAAAACACTTTTTATTCTAAAGAAGACAGGAATCTTGTAATGCTCGGAACACGGTTCTTCTTGTTGGGTGGCCCATGCAAAGAATACTGAGGACAGGAGCTACTTCTCCCAACCAGTACAGGACGCTTGTTTCTTCGTAGCACTGTAAAAAGACGTAGTTATTATCTTTATGTACATTTTGGAATAATTAGAAATACCTGATTGCATTTTAGACGGAATTTAACAAGGCTGAATCTTACCATCGGTAGTTGTATTCTCCGAATTATTATCTTCAAAATCTTGTACTCTCTTTGTTAGGCAAGGGCATCCCTTCCTGAACACACCTGTAAAAACGAAAGAAATAATAGAGTACGCTAAAATTTTAACAAGATAAAATTGTTCTTTTAATAGAATGTAACTTACTTTGATCTGGATGCCTATTACAAATAGGAGGATTTTGCGGGCAGATTGGTAAAGGTGGAACTAGATTGTGGAAAGAAATAGAGTTGTTGAGTGTACTGTATCATTGAATATATATACAGTATTCATAATAAATAATAAAGTGCACTCACCTTCTGAGATAATAGATGTCTGAGTGAAAACTTCTCCATCAAGTGCATCAGGTGCTGATGTACCAGCTTTGTAGACGGCTCCATTCAGAAGGTTTTCATTTGTGCAAGATATTTCCTCATTTGGCTGTATTGTAACGCCAGCAGTCGTACCTTGCAGGAAACTTCGAAGATCAAAGTTGTCATTAAGGTCGGGGAATTTAGGAGGTTCAAACATGTCAAACTCAGATGGATAATCTAGTTTCACATTTTGCGTCATGTCCTCGAATTCACCAGTTCCCAGTTCAACTATCCTCCATCTATCTTGGGAAAGTGCACGTACGATAGGCAGACTGTTGGCAAATATAACAACTGGAACTGGTTCAAATCTGAAAAGAGTTTTGAATTACTTTAGAAAATATAAATATTTCATAAAAACTAATAATTTGAAAAATAATTACCTGTTGAAAATACCATTATACTTTCCTGAAGCAACGTAACCATTTTTGACACATTCAACCAGACCGTAGTCAAAACTGTCTAACTTGGATCTTGGAATGTCGAATGCAAAACCTTTTACGTTTTTTAGCATTGGTCCGATGTTATGAGTAGAAATGTTATCATTAAGAAGTGTGAAGCCATACAGTATGCTGAGGACGTTTGCTAAAAACGTCTTACCAACGTTGCCTGAAACATCCGATACCCACAAGACTTCTCTGGAAGGTTGTTGCATCACTTTTTTGAGAATTAAATTTTGCCAAGGGTAGATTTTGTATTTGCTCCATTTCTCAAACATTTTAATTGTACGTTCAAGTGTTAAGAGATAACGTTCAGCTCTCTCAAAGTACAAATGACGATCAGAAAAAGTTTTGGATGCAATTATCTGAGGTTTTTTCAACCTATCCATAAGTCCAGACAGAATCATAGGTACAGATGCAGGTGTTAGTCTGTTTCCCCGTCTTTTATCAAATATATCTGAAAAGTCCCCCACGCAATCATAATTCCCTTCCTTCGTGCAATATTCAAAATTCTCCAATGGACCCATTCGTGCTGCATTCCAGTAGGCGTCAGTGAAAATTTTCTTCACGAAGCTCAATCGATGCGATCTGAGTAACTCCAAATAACCTTGGATATGGTGAGTACCACATTCACCTACTTCAAAACCCCAGACAGCTCGTTTGACCTTGAATTCAGACTTACTCAAATGGCCTCTTATATTGAAGTCGGCACGGTAATTATTTATGGTGAAAACCCATCTGGACCTCTGTAGTGGTCCTATATGCGTCTCTAAAGTTCCTTGAGTTGATTCCATTGAGCATATAGATCGTGATAATTAGCTGAATTTGAGTTTCCCAATAGAAAAAGGAGAATCTATCAATCGAAATAAAGTCAATCATTGAAACTAACAGTTTTTAGATTCTCATTTACGACATTGCCTGCTGAGGGATTCTAAAAAAATGTGTGCATGTTCCACTACCTATAGCCGATCAGTGATAATTTAATAGTTAGGGAAGGAATTAATTGAATGTGCTGAATACACATAATTAAATATAGAAAGTATTATACCTTATACCGTATCAAAGAGATGCTAAATTATTATAGTAAAACGAATAATTTAGAAACATAAATTTACTAGAAACTTCCAATGCCTTAA
The DNA here is from genome assembly GCA_947561585.1 of Caprella mutica. Taxonomy (NCBI): domain Eukaryota; kingdom Metazoa; phylum Arthropoda; class Malacostraca; order Amphipoda; family Caprellidae; genus Caprella; species Caprella mutica. The sequence continues at coordinate 53,775 of CANNZV010003701.1, forward strand.
GCCACTCAAGTAATATAGATATTTTTAAACGTAACAGAAAATGGGAAAATAGGTAGACAGGCATATGATTAAAAATCCAGGTTCAAACTTACTTTTTTAACTAGAAAATTCCGAATTATCCTGAAACTGGTAAAATAATGATTACCAGTTTTTAGATGTTTAACTATTCATTTTTACCTAAAACTCCTTCCATTTCAAACTTACAATACTATGCCAATGAATGTGAAGAAAATATACCCTCTAGTTTTTGTATATTATAGTATACATTATCATTCAATGTATGCTATTGTGAATTAAAAAGATCGCAACGTAAGATTTTTAAATGTACTAACTGAGAATGCATATCATGACTTAACATGAGAATTTCTCCCGAACTTCTCCATTATTTGTACCTGACAAGTTCCCGGAACTAATCAAGCAATTTGTACAGTCAATGTAACTTATGAGGCGAAGTTAGGCATTTTGTGCTGTGCTATTGATCACGTAATATTGAGAAAAAAAAATAAACATACGGTTTTTTTCAAACTGCAAAATTTATGAGCATTTTCTATGTGCAATAGTGTTTCAACTTATGTGCTTATGACGTTTTAAATCGTTCTAGCATACCTTCGTAACGATCGGAGCCTTTTGAATCGAGTTATTTATAAAAGTTTGTAGTCGACGGGGCTGGAACGCCAATAGCATAATTTAAAAAAAAGTCAGGTTGGGTGTATGTGGCGGTATGTGGCAACTATGAAATTTGGATTTGATTTCGGAAATAGTTAGTTAGATACTCATTTCTTGTTCTGATCTCAGTGTGGTTACACGTGAACTGAAGTGCAGCTATAATTTATAGAGATGGCATATAATAGGAATGAGGAAGGCATTTCTACGTGTAAGTATAAAATTAGTTTTATTTTCAACAAGATTGTTAACTTCGTATTTACTAAAGAGTAAATAGAATTAGATTTCATAATAGATCATGATATTGATTATATTATTACAAATTTTGTAAATCATTATTTAATTAAGCTATGGTAATTGCGCAATTAGTGAACGTAAACAGTTACCTAATATGGCTAATGGGAAGAATAATAGATCTGATACAATTGGTAACAACCAGCGAGATCTTCTGTAAAAACTTAGAAGCCATTCAGTTTTGACTCGTTCGGTAATTGAAAGCATTCGGTAATTGCGTCATTACCCTAACTCAACTAGTTTAGAATTTAGTACATAGTATTTGACGGTGATGTGAACTGCAAACATACAAGTTATTTTTTGGATAGCTAATTAGTGTTTTTTTTTTAGTATTGTTTTCACGAGTATTAACTCTTTCGCATTTTTTAAAACTTTAGGGTAACTACTCAATCACCGAATAATTTCCTATTGCCAAATAATGTTCCAGATTGGCTACTGTTATGTATTTCGATTAGATCTATTATTTTTAATCTTAACCATATTCGGTAATTTAAATAAGCACTTTTGTAACTTTTAATTGCGGCTAGTTGAAAGTCTGACAACCACTGATTTAGACTTATATTTAAATGTTACGCATGCCTAAAGGATCATTGTGTAGCTTTTCATTCATTATTGAAATCTACCAAACTCTATATTTAAATTATTATTGATTAGTCAAGAGTTTGAAAGTTTTATATTTGTGCAAGTTCTGAATTATCGATCAATTCTACATTATCGACCATATATTATAAAATTTAATTGTCAATCATCAGTACTTTTTCATTTATATGGTATTTACTGTAATTAATATCAAATTTAAAGTTTTAAATTAAATTAAATTTTCTTGTATTGTCGAACATGTGGTCGATAATTCAGAATTTTCCCTAAATATGAAATTCTTAAATTTTCGATGGGTGGTTTTTTCGCTTCTATGGTATTTATATTTCATATATTTTCTAGCTTATTCGGATACGGATTCAGATTCCGAATCTGATTACGAGTGCAGTACTTTGGATGAGTTAGATGGAGCTGTAGATGGGGACTCAGACGAGGAGATTTACTCAGATATTGTAAGTTCCGAACAATATTTTTTAAATAAATTTAACCACATTCCTATGAGTCAGACTAAGTCCTTTTTACTTGCATTCCACATAAATCTTGGTGACTGTTGGACTCCTTAATCGGTAACTATTTATTTAACTTCACTAGTATAACTCCCTAATAAATTAATCTTTATTTCTCCAGGTCCAAGAACTAAATTTGGAATTCATACAAAATTCGATTAATAAATCTCAACTTCTTGGGCATTTTTCATTCGAAGATAACATCGCTTCACTTAAAAATGAAAAATTCAATCTGTTATATCGACGTTCCAAGAGAGAAATAATTGTCGAAACAGTTTCGAAAATTAAAGAAGCTCAAACAACCTTTGCACAAAAATTAGACGAAGCATCTGAATTCTTCAAATCAAATATATGTTCTGCATTTATGATGGACAGAGCATTCGGGGATGTAGAAGATGACCCTCTCTGCAATAAAAGTTTCAACCCTGTAGTTCGACAGCAAACTGATGGCTCGCTTCAACTAAATTGTCCTATG
>CANNZV010003702.1:0-56296 GCA_947561585.1 Caprella mutica
TGTAAATTGAAAATTTGTAAATTGAAAATTTGTAATTGAAAATTTGTAAATTGAAAATTTGTAAATTGAAAATTTGTAAATTGAAAATTTGTAAATTGAAAATTTGTAAATTGAAAATTTGTAAATTGAAAATTTGTAAATTGAAAATTTGTAAATTGAAAATTTGTAAATTGAAAATTTGTAAATTGAAAATTTGTAAATTGAAAATTTGTAAATTGAAAATTTGTAAATTGAAAATTTGTAAATTGAAAATTTGTAAATTGAAAATTTGTAAATTGAAAATTTGTAAATTGAAAATTTGTAAATTGAAAATTTGTAAATTGAAAATTTGTAAATTGAAAATTTGTAAATTGAAAATTTGTAAATTGAAAATTTGTAAATTGAAAATTTGTAAATTGAAAATTTGTAAATTGAAAATTTGTAAATTGAAAATTTGTAAATTGAAAATTTGTAAATTGAAAATTTGTAAATTGAAAATTTGTAAATTGAAAATTTGTAAATTGAAAATTTGTAAATTGAAAATTTGTAAATTGAAAATTTGTAAATTGAAAATTTGTAAATTGAAAATTTGTAAATTGAAAATTTGTAAATTGAAAATTTGTAAATTGAAAATTTGTAAATTGAAAATTTGTAAATTGAAAATTTGTAAATTGAAAATTTGTAAATTGAAAATTTGTAAATTGAAAATTTGTAAATTGAAAATTTGTAAATTGAAAATTTGTAAATTGAAAATTTGTAAATTGAAAATTTGTAAATTGAAAATTTGTAAATTGAAAATTTGTAAATTGAAAATTTGTAAATTGAAAATTTGTAAATTGAAAATTTGTAAATTGAAAATTTGTAAATTGAAAATTTGTAAATTGAAAATTTGTAAATTGAAAATTTGTAAATTGAAAATTTGTAAATTGAAAATTTGTAAATTGAAAATTTGTAAATTGAAAATTTGTAAATTGAAAATTTGTAAATTGAAAATTTGTAAATTGAAAATTTGTAAATTGAAAATTTGTAAATTGAAAATTTGTAAATTGAAAATTTGTAAATTGAAAATTTGTAAATTGAAAATTTGTAAATTGAAAATTTGTAAATTGAAAATTTGTAAATTGAAAATTTGTAAATTGAAAATTTGTAAATTGAAAATTTGTAAATTGAAAATTTGTAAATTGAAAATTTGTAAATTGAAAATTTGTAAATTGAAAATTTGTAAATTGAAAATTTGTAAATTGAAAATTTGTAAATTGAAAATTTGTAAATTGAAAATTTGTAAATTGAAAATTTGTAAATTGAAAATTTGTAAATTGAAAATTTGTAAATTGAAAATTTGTAAATTGAAAATTTGTAAATTGAAAATTTGTAAATTGAAAATTTGTAAATTGAAAATTTGTAAATTGAAAATTTGTAAATTGAAAATTTGTAAATTGAAAATTTGTAAATTGAAAATTTGTAAATTGAAAATTTGTAAATTGAAAATTTGTAAATTGAAAATTTGTAAATTGAAAATTTGTAAATTGAAAATTTGTAAATTGAAAATTTGTAAATTGAAAATTTGTAAATTGAAAATTTGTAAATTGAAAATTTGTAAATTGAAAATTTGTAAATTGAAAATTTGTAAATTGAAAATTTGTAAATTGAAAATTTGTAAATTGAAAATTTGTAAATTGAAAATTTGTAAATTGAAAATTTGTAAATTGAAAATTTGTAAATTGAAAATTTGTAAATTGAAAATTTGTAAATTGAAAATTTGTAAATTGAAAATTTGTAAATTGAAAATTTGTAAATTGAAAATTTGTAAATTGAAAATTTGTAAATTGAAAATTTGTAAATTGAAAATTTGTAAATTGAAAATTTGTAAATTGAAAATTTGTAAATTGAAAATTTGTAAATTGAAAATTTGTAAATTGAAAATTTGTAAATTGAAAATTTGTAAATTGAAAATTTGTAAATTGAAAATTTGTAAATTGAAAATTTGTAAATTGAAAATTTGTAAATTGAAAATTTGTAAATTGAAAATTTGTAAATTGAAAATTTGTAAATTGAAAATTTGTAAATTGAAAATTTGTAAATTGAAAATTTGTAAATTGAAAATTTGTAAATTGAAAATTTGTAAATTGAAAATTTGTAAATTGAAAATTTGTAAATTGAAAATTTGTAAATTGAAAATTTGTAAATTGAAAATTTGTAAATTGAAAATTTGTAAATTGAAAATTTGTAAATTGAAAATTTGTAAATTGAAAATTTGTAAATTGAAAATTTGTAAATTGAAAATTTGTAAATTGAAAATTTGTAAATTGAAAATTTGTAAATTGAAAATTTGTAAATTGAAAATTTGTAAATTGAAAATTTGTAAATTGAAAATTTGTAAATTGAAAATTTGTAAATTGAAAATTTGTAAATTGAAAATTTGTAAATTGAAAATTTGTAAATTGAAAATTTGTAAATTGAAAATTTGTAAATTGAAAATTTGTAAATTGAAAATTTGTAAATTGAAAATTTGTAAATTGAAAATTTGTAAATTGAAAATTTGTAAATTGAAAATTTGTAAATTGAAAATTTGTAAATTGAAAATTTGTAAATTGAAAATTTGTAAATTGAAAATTTGTAAATTGAAAATTTGTAAATTGAAAATTTGTAAATTGAAAATTTGTAAATTGAAAATTTGTAAATTGAAAATTTGTAAATTGAAAATTTGTAAATTGAAAATTTGTAAATTGAAAATTTGTAAATTGAAAATTTGTAAATTGAAAATTTGTAAATTGAAAATTTGTAAATTGAAAATTTGTAAATTGAAAATTTGTAAATTGAAAATTTGTAAATTGAAAATTTGTAAATTGAAAATTTGTAAATTGAAAATTTGTAAATTGAAAATTTGTAAATTGAAAATTTGTAAATTGAAAATTTGTAAATTGAAAATTTGTAAATTGAAAATTTGTAAATTGAAAATTTGTAAATTGAAAATTTGTAAATTGAAAATTTGTAAATTGAAAATTTGTAAATTGAAAATTTGTAAATTGAAAATTTGTAAATTGAAAATTTGTAAATTGAAAATTTGTAAATTGAAAATTTGTAAATTGAAAATTTGTAAATTGAAAATTTGTAAATTGAAAATTTGTAAATTGAAAATTTGTAAATTGAAAATTTGTAAATTGAAAATTTGTAAATTGAAAATTTGTAAATTGAAAATTTGTAAATTGAAAATTTGTAAATTGAAAATTTGTAAATTGAAAATTTGTAAATTGAAAATTTGTAAATTGAAAATTTGTAAATTGAAAATTTGTAAATTGAAAATTTGTAAATTGAAAATTTGTAAATTGAAAATTTGTAAATTGAAAATTTGTAAATTGAAAATTTGTAAATTGAAAATTTGTAAATTGAAAATTTGTAAATTGAAAATTTGTAAATTGAAAATTTGTAAATTGAAAATTTGTAAATTGAAAATTTGTAAATTGAAAATTTGTAAATTGAAAATTTGTAAATTGAAAATTTGTAAATTGAAAATTTGTAAATTGAAAATTTGTAAATTGAAAATTTGTAAATTGAAAATTTGTAAATTGAAAATTTGTAAATTGAAAATTTGTAAATTGAAAATTTGTAAATTGAAAATTTGTAAATTGAAAATTTGTAAATTGAAAATTTGTAAATTGAAAATTTGTAAATTGAAAATTTGTAAATTGAAAATTTGTAAATTGAAAATTTGTAAATTGAAAATTTGTAAATTGAAAATTTGTAAATTGAAAATTTGTAAATTGAAAATTTGTAAATTGAAAATTTGTAAATTGAAAATTTGTAAATTGAAAATTTGTAAATTGAAAATTTGTAAATTGAAAATTTGTAAATTGAAAATTTGTAAATTGAAAATTTGTAAATTGAAAATTTGTAAATTGAAAATTTGTAAATTGAAAATTTGTAAATTGAAAATTTGTAAATTGAAAATTTGTAAATTGAAAATTTGTAAATTGAAAATTTGTAAATTGAAAATTTGTAAATTGAAAATTTGTAAATTGAAAATTTGTAAATTGAAAATTTGTAAATTGAAAATTTGTAAATTGAAAATTTGTAAATTGAAAATTTGTAAATTGAAAATTTGTAAATTGAAAATTTGTAAATTGAAAATTTGTAAATTGAAAATTTGTAAATTGAAAATTTGTAAATTGAAAATTTGTAAATTGAAAATTTGTAAATTGAAAATTTGTAAATTGAAAATTTGTAAATTGAAAATTTGTAAATTGAAAATTTGTAAATTGAAAATTTGTAAATTGAAAATTTGTAAATTGAAAATTTGTAAATTGAAAATTTGTAAATTGAAAATTTGTAAATTGAAAATTTGTAAATTGAAAATTTGTAAATTGAAAATTTGTAAATTGAAAATTTGTAAATTGAAAATTTGTAAATTGAAAATTTGTAAATTGAAAATTTGTAAATTGAAAATTTGTAAATTGAAAATTTGTAAATTGAAAATTTGTAAATTGAAAATTTGTAAATTGAAAATTTGTAAATTGAAAATTTGTAAATTGAAAATTTGTAAATTGAAAATTTGTAAATTGAAAATTTGTAAATTGAAAATTTGTAAATTGAAAATTTGTAAATTGAAAATTTGTAAATTGAAAATTTGTAAATTGAAAATTTGTAAATTGAAAATTTGTAAATTGAAAATTTGTAAATTGAAAATTTGTAAATATAAAATTTGTAAATTGAAAATTTGTAAATTGAAAATTTGTAAATTGAAAATTTGTAAATTGAAAATTTGTAAATTGAAAATTTGTAAATTGAAAATTTGTAAATTGAAAATTTGTAAATTGAAAATTTGTAAATTGAAAATTTGTAAATTGAAAATTTGTAAATTGAAAATTTGTAAATTGAAAATTTGTAAATTGAAAATTTGTAAATTGAAAATTTGTAAATTGAAAATTTGTAAATTGAAAATTTGTAAATTGAAAATTTGTAAATTGAAAATTTGTAAATGGAAAATTTGTAAATGGAAAATTTGTAAATTGAAAATTTGTAAATTGAAAATTTGTAAATTGAAAATTTGTAAATTGAAAATTTGTAAATGGAAAATTTGTAAATTGAAAATTTGTAAATTGAAAATTTGTAAATTGAAAATTTGTAAATGGAAAATTTGTAAATGGAAAATTTGTAAATTGAAAATTTGTAAATTGAAAATTTGTAAATTGAAAATTTGTAAATTGAAAATTTGTAAATTGAAAATTTGTAAATTGAAAATTTGTAAATTGAAAATTTGTAAATTGAAAATTTGTAAATTGAAAATTTGTAAATTGAAAATTTGTAAATTGAAAATTTGTAAATTGAAAATTTGTAAATTGAAAATTTGTAAATTGAAAATTTGTAAATTGAAAATTTGTAAATTGAAAATTTGTAAATTGAAAATATCTTAAAGATGAGTGCTGTGCGAATGACACCACCAAAAGGAAGGGAAAATGTGGAAGGGAAATTTGTTCGGAGTTTAAAGATAGGGTAAATAGTTCAGAGCGGGGGGTTACACGTGATCTATGTAAGGTGTGACACCATGCAAAGTGTGATGGAATGAGGATGTAGTGAGATGGTATTGTAGGTTCCAGCATGAAGATTGGTGGAATAGTGATTGAAGGTGTGGGGAGTGGCAGTCCGTGCCAATATGGCCTGATACCAAGGGACCACCTGCAGGGACCAAGGATTCATGCCTGATATCGGTCAGGGATGGAGAGGCAAAGAAGAAATGAATAAAATGACGACGAAAAGCCATTTTTACCAAGAAAAAACTGACTGATTACCTGAATATGTCATATTTAATGGGGCCTGATGAGTAATGTCTAAATTTATGTATTTGAACATGTAACCAATATTTTAATATGTGGCTATTCAATTTTTCTTGATATATCTAATATTTTATTATATTCTAATAAATAATATATATCATATTCTAAATATAAGATAACTGTTCTATATATCTTGTAAATACATTGAATTAATCATCTTTTGATTTAACTATTTATATGGTACAGCATGTTTCAGGAAGTTCTATATCTTCAATTTATATGGAATATTCTTAGTATAATTATGCGGTCCCTTTTAAACAAGTTAAAAATATTAAAAGTTTTATTTTAATAATTCTTGCAGAATGAATATACAATCACTTTCCCTTCTATATACAAACTTATAATTTCAAAAATGAAACAGTAAAGGTATGTACCATTACATTAAATGTCTTTGACATTATAACGCCAGTGTTGTCTTAATATGCGACACATTTTCTATTTATGGGCATCGCAGTTCTTTTACTGAATCCTGAATGCATTAATATTGAAATTTAAATCCCAAATTGAAAACGAAATATAGTTTTCCCAATTGAAATTATTATAAGATATTTAATTCAATAGCATGATTAGATTACATATATTTCACAAATTTATTTCGAATGAATTAATAATTCATACATTTCGTTGTATATTAAGAATCACACTATTTTGTACCATCCTATGTCTCTATGATATTAATCAATAGCATTTCTTTTTTAATAACTAACTGAACTAATTGGTGATATTCCATATAAAATGGAGTAATAATTTATGCTTCTTCTAATCATTTCAACTAAAGATAATTACTGTGTCGTGGAAAGTGATAAGATGCTGACGCAATACAAAAAAGTCACTATTAATTATAATATAATTGTAGTAGTAGTAGTATATGAAGACTAATGAATAGTTCAGAATATAATATCCACATAATTTTGCAATATTGAAAAGCTATCACCGGTGTGACACAGGGGAGTGTCTCTTTTATGATTTTTTTTAAAATTTAATGAAGCATGGATGCCGGCATAGTATGTGATCTACCAAAGAAATGTGATCTACCAAAGAAATGTGATGTAGCATGCATTGTCAGCGGGATTGTTGATAATTGGGCTTGAAAAGACTGAATTGTTTTGAGGATGATATCTTTTAATTGCCTCTTTTAGGTAGGTCACAAAGTAAACTAGAAACATGTAAATGAATCACATTCTATACCGGCAACAAAGCATGTTTCGTTCGGTCTACTATTTAATTTGGTTGTTATGATAGATATATGTATGTTCACATTAGTTGAAACCAACTTCTTCCCATGCTACATTGTTCTTATTTCTAGAGATCTAAAAGACACACATCAGTTCAAATTATTGGTCTACTAACTGTAATGGTGTTCTGTTTAGGATAATTATAGTGACTTGCATGCCAACAAATTCAAGATGGAATAATTATCGCAATTCTGCAATCTAAATGTTCTGCAAAGCGTCTGTTTCTGGTTATGTACACTAACAGACTTAGAATCTAGCTATTACACACATGGCGAGAAATAGAATCCTTCCCATTATTTGTAGTTAGCAAACAATTATTTCCTGAGATATTTGTTTGAGTTCAAATAAGTTAATTTGGCTTCGAGAATTGATGGTTCACTAAGAATTTGGTTTCAGCAGAGCGTGCGCAGTGAGGAGTTTTAGGTCTACGAATATGAAAGAAATTAATGAATTCTTTGATTTTCACCACTATTCGAGAAATTTAGTGATTGTTAATATCTTAATATCGACATTATATTGACGAATATAATTTTAAAATGTTAAACCTAATTTCAAGACTTCGATAAAAGTTACTCTTAAGAAACATTATTCAATAGCTTTCAGTGAGTGTATTTAAAAGTATATCTTGATATTTCCTGAGTTAGGTAATAGTCTCAGCTTTGGGATTATCCGGGATGAGAAAGTATTATATACTGAGCTTCATAATATGCTGAGCTATGAGACTGAGCCTGAAAGCCCCTTCTAGAATAGCAAAGGCGACTTTTGACACATCATGTTACGTGTCACGGCAATAAGCCTCTCTTTGCTACTATGGGAAACTTTGTTCAGTATCGAAACCTAGTTGCATATAATCAATTGAATGAGTGACATGCATTGCTCATGGTTGTATTTATATTTGAATGTAATGTGTTAATAAAGAATAACGAATGGAGATTTGTATTCTTTTGATATAATATGTTATTAACCGTATTGAATTCTTCTGTACAGTGAGCTATACAATCTATTTCGTCAGAATTATCATATAATATCACTATATTTTTTAAATGTTTTGATATAACTTAGTTAATATAGAAATATTAGTTAGACCATTAATCAATAATCAGTTCATCTGTTTAAATTTGATGAAACCGTAATTTATCATCAAAAAATCGTAGAGCCACCAGTGAAAGAAAATAATAATTACATCCACTTCATAATAGGAAGACAGAGAAGATAAGTGCTCAAATTGTTCCAAATTCAATTCTCGGTGCAAAATATTAATTCCCATTGTTTCTACTTTTTTAGATAACTGAGAGAAAAATGTGTGTACGTGATGGTAGAACAATGGGCAAGAGGAGGGAAGAAAATGATGAAAAGAATCATTAGATTTGGAAACATGGAAATGTTATAACTTATCTTTGAGGGGAAAATTATACACTTATAACCTTTCAAGGGATTGCCAATGAACTGTGATGAGAAATAAATGCTAATGAAAATAATGCTTATGAAATAAATGCTAATGAAAATAATGCTTATGAAATAAATGCTAATGAAAATAATGCTTATGAAATAAATGCTAATGAAAATAATGCTTATGAAAAAATGCTAATGTAATAAATGCTTATGAAAAAAATGCTTATGGAATAAATGCTTATAGAATAAATGCTTATAGAATAAATGCTTATGGAATAAATGCTTATGAAATAAATGCTAATGAAAATAATGCTTATGAAATAAATGCTAATGAAAATAATGCTTATGAAATAAATGCTAATGAAAATAATGCTTATGAAATAAATGCTAATGAAAATAATGCTTATGAAATAAATGCTAATGAAAATAATGCTTATGAAAAAATGCTAATGTAATAAATGCTTATGAAAAAAATGCTTATGGAATAAATGCTTATAGAATAAATGCTTATGGAATAAATGCTTATGGAATAAATGCTTATGGAATTAATGCTTATAGAATAAATGCTTATGGAATAAATGCTTATGGAATAAATGCTTATGGAATTAATGCTTATAGAATAAATGCAAATGGAATAAATGCTTATGAAATTAATGCTTATAGAATAAATGCTTATGGAATAAATGCTTATGAAATTAATGCTTATAGAATAAATGCTTATGGAATAAATTCTTATGGAATAAATGCTTATGAAAAAAATGCTAATGTAATAAATGCTTATGAAAAAATGCTAATGTAATAAATGCTTATGAAAAAATGCTAATGTAATAAATGCTTATGAAAAAAATGCTTATGGAATAAATGCTTATGAAATTAATGCTTATAGAATAAATGCTTATGGAATAAATGCTTATGAAATTAATGCTTATAGAATAAATTCTTATAGAATAAATGCTTATGGAATAAATGCTTATGAAATTAATGCTTATAGAATAAATGCTTATGGAATAAATGCTTATGGAATAAATGCTAATGTAATAAATGCTTATGAAAAAAATGCTAATGTAATAAATGCTTATGAAAAAAATGCTTATGGAATAAATGCTTATGGAATAAATGCTTATGAAAAAATGCTTATGGAATAAATACTTATAGAATAAATGCTTGTGAAATTAATGCTTATGGAATAAATGCTTATGAAAAAAATGCTAATGTAATAAATGCTTATGAAATAAATGCTTATGAAAAAAATGTTTATGAAAAAATGCTTATGAAAAAACGCTTATGAAAAAAATGCTTATGAAAAAAATGCTTATGAAAATGCTAATGAAATAATTGCTTATGACATTTCATATGAAAAAATCAGTAAAGACTCGATATGTCAAATATGCTTATGAAAAAAATATGTTTGTTAAATATGTCTGTTAAATCACAGAAGTGAAAATCTCAAAAACATTCGCTAAAATTTTTACACATTTTGGTGACTGACTTTCATGTCTACTAAGTATTTATTTCTCTCAAATATTTTACAAGTTGTTTTGTATTTATGTTATATTTAATATATCCATTGGTTGGTTCACAGAACATAGACAATAAATGTCGGAAACTCATAGATAGTAACAGTACTAGAACTAGCTCTCAATAGAACGCGTACCTTCGCCGCCGCTTAAATGACCTTGACCATCCAATAATATTAGAGATATAAATGACCTTGACCTTAGTATTTGACCCGCTCGCTCCCAAAATCAGCTAAACTGGTAACTGGATAATGACCAATCGTTGCATACTTTTTGATTTATTGAGTTATTAATGACCTTGACCTTGATATTTGACCTGATCGCTAACAAAATTTAAAATCATTCCACCAAGTTACATGAAATATGGATGAATATTTTTTGAGCTATAAATGACCTTGACCTTCGACTGGATCGCTCCCAAAAATCTACCAGATGGCTCCTTGACATTGACCAATCGTCCCACCAAATTTTAGGCAATTTGGCTGAATTTTTTTGAGTTACACGAATAACAAGATGATAAATAAATAAATGCCATCTAAAATGTAACCTTATGCATTCTGCGAAGGTAAAGATGATAACCTAATCAGTGTAATAACATTCATTTAAATTCTAATTCATGTTGAGTAAATTTTTATACCTTATTTAAAAATTATAAAATTCACACTCAATTCAATACGGTAGAATTCCTTTATAATAAAATGAGATCCTGTATAGTGATTGTAGTGTCCTGAGTAAGGAGAAGCCTCTATAATTAACAAATTTTCTTTAGCCTGTCTCTGTTTTAGAAAACTTTAATGACCATTTTATGACAGACTAAAGAAAATTTGTTCACTATAGATTCTACTTCCTTATTCAGAACACTACATTCACTATACAAGATTCCATTATAGTTAAGTTCTACTGTTTTCAGTGCTTATTAACATACAGGGTGGCCCATAAGTCACTGACCCCTTATGAAAAAACCGTTATATCTACATAACTGAAAATGGTAGAGAGGTTATGTTAATTTTAAAGTGAAAAAGGCTTTTAAAGTTTTTTTGATGTATCAATTTTCCCAAGATATTACACCTATATTTTTCCAATTAGTCATCTTGAAAATGAAGAATGAAATATTCATTGGATGTAATGGATTGATGGCTACAGAGACACTATAGACGTAATTCGGCAAAAAAATACCTTCAAAAAAGGGCATAAGATCAATAGTTTTTAAGCTTTCAAGAAACGGGTACTACAGCAGATCAACCACACTGTGGAAAACAGAGAACAATCTTCACTGATTATTTTACTCATCGCGTGCGTACTGCATCTAGAGTTGCCTATCGATTCAAAACATCTACTATGATACACAAAGAACGAAGAACTGGGTTGATTTCTTTTTCAACAAGATCGGACTTGATGTCATACCACAAGAGTATTGAAATAACGAAGGCGATTTTTCCACACCGATTACTTTTTATATTTGTGACACAAAAGAGTCACACGATCTACAGATCTGAGTATTCCTGATTTTCTTCTATGTGGATACTTGAATGAAAAAGAGTATATATTGAAATGTCTAATACCATACATGACTAAAAATACGGATCAAATCAATAGGATAACATCAGAGACATTAACTTGTAAATAAATGAACAGTTTCGTCGAAAAAGCACGATATTGTGCAAGCAATAATGGAGGTTATTTAAAGGGTAATGAATTTCATTCATAAAAAATATTGAATTTTAAAATCTCCTCTTCAATTTAAAAATAACCACATCTTCCTACCATCTTCAGTTATTAAGTTATGAAATTTTTAAAGGGTCAGTGACTTGCATGGGCCACCCTGTATAACATAGTCATAGTGTATACAGTATATTCACACGTCTCAAAATTTCAATAGCACAGTTATGTTAACCCACAGTCGTTCTTATGATTATATTTACTCATTTAAACTGAGTATGAAAACCTGTTATCTGAACGACAAAGGATTAATATTAATCATTGATTATTCATTTACAAACACATGAAGTGATTATAAATCCTTTAGTCTATAAGAATTATTCATGCTTTTCATATAGTCAATAGTAGTACCGTTATACTAATACATTGCACCTTTAATTTTATATACATATACATTTATTGGTAAACTGAATATTAAATAAGAAGTAAATTCATTACAGATTCAAAGCCACTCCTTCAGTGAATAAATAATAATTAAAATATTAATGGAAACAAATAGTTCACCATCTTATTGAGCTCACTTTAATTAAAATATAATGTAGATTACTGATATTGGAGCTTTAATATTAAACAGCAATTATTTATTTTCTGTTTAAGACAATATCCGTCAAAGTAATTATAACTAATAAGATATTCGGGATTTTATTGAAATGAAGTATTGAACTCATCTGATTAATTGCTCTCAATTATAAATGAAATTAATGACATCATTTACTTATATAACACTTATAAAAAAGTGTTCGTGTGTACCAATAGTGGTGCATATATGATGCAGGTTGAGCAAGTTAGCTGTGTACCACATATGGCACATGATGCGGTTAATGTTTTAAACAAATGAAAAAATATATTCATTGTAAGTCAATGTATAATTTTACGAAGGGTTCATCAGACATCATATTTAATTCTCAGTAAAATATATAGTCTCTCTGATGGAGTCAATTGATGTTAATTACTATGGTAATAAAATGGAACCTTTGAATGGCATTTACTCCAACTTTTCCTATTGTTTGAATAGTTCTTTCTTAGTTAGTTACTTCTTATTCCTAATTATGTAAGTTCCAGTCTCTCATGTGTCTATAAGTCGAAAGAAGAGACTCAAGAAATACTTAATAACACCAAAATAAATCCTCCAATTTGCAACCAAAGAAATACTCATAGTAGCAATAGGACTCACAATAAAAGAATTCAACATAACCATTTATGCACAAAAAGGAGAAACACGCGTTTTATCAATATTATAAACATTATTATTTCATATTCTCATCTATTTCTGACATTCTTTTATCATTTCAATAAAAACATTCGATATTAATTACGAATTATATTCAATAGTTCAACAAACTATTGTGATATGTAAAGTCTTTACAAATTTTCCTTAATGTACTTTTATGATAAAAATATTTTTTTACAATTAATTCACACCTATAATTACTGCACCAATTCCCTACCTTCTTATGATACGACTATCTGCAAATCAATATTACTTGCCAAAATAATAAGTTGATGTCAAACTACATACATATATACTTACATGGTGTATCATCGTATTGTTCTACACTTTATACTTTAATAATGTTTTTAATTTTGGTTTGATTTATATTTGGTTTGTTTTAAAAAACCCTGAAGACAACAAAATTTATTTCTTTTATACATATCTATGTTAATTGTCCAAGAACTTAACTTAAACGACTAAAATAGCAAGAGTGGCATCTGCTGAAGAAATGTTAGACAATATTTTGCATTCGCAGGATTTCCTTCAACTTCTAATGTTTTCTGATGAAGTACATTTCCATATCCAGGGTGGAGTAAACACTCACAGTTGTCGTTACTGGTGCACTACAAACCCTCCTGGACAGCAGAGAAGTCACTTCATTCACCTCCAACTACCGTGTGGGTGGACAACCATAAGGGAGATTTTTCAGCTCAGTTTTTCATTGATACAAATATCAATAGTGATTATTTATCAATTTTCTCACCAATCTGAGCTTTGGCAAGATCTTTCGATTTTTCCAGATTCAGAAAAAATTCTTTATGAACGATGGAGCCATCTCTTTGCTCAAGAACTGTCAGACAGTGGCAGAATAAAAAGATTCTAAACAGGTGGTTTGGCAGATGTTCAGATGACAACATGAACAGTAAGATCTTACACATTGTGATTTCTTTCTAATGTGGATTCATAACGAGTAAAGTTTATGATACTCAATCCAGGTATATCAGTGAATTGAAGAACAGAATTCGTCAAGCATTTACAGAAGTAGCCGTGGAAATGTCGCATAACTCATTGCAGACCCAGCTAACTAAACTGATATATAATATATATTATGTAAAATGTAAATATAAATATAAAATTAAAAATTCATGAGAATGTTTAAAAAATAACGGAATTCAAATCAAACACTTATTAAGGAAGGTATTAAAGTTAGAATGTGGAACACTTTGATGATAATTATATACAGGGTGTCCGACACTTTTGTTGCCAAACTTTAACATACGGTAGTAATCGTCGAAATAAACACTTTTTATTCTATGAAGGTATGGTCTACAATGCTTAGTTAAAGAGTTACAAGGTTAGGAAAGTAGTATCTGTACCATATCATTATTATTAGTTAACATTATTTTTTTTAATGTTGCGATAAGAAACAAAAAATTTTTAACAGTAATTATTATGAGCACAAGAAACATAATCTTAAATTAGGTTACATGTTTACAAAATGTGTTCAAACTGCCTCCCATTTGTTGCGATGCAGGCGTTCAAACGTTTGTCCAGTGATTGGCGGACGCGAGCAAAGACACCAGTAGTTTCACGAATCCTTGCGGAGGCTTCGAACATCCTGCCAATCAGGTTCAATTTGGATAGAATCGGTGTTTCATACACCAAATTCTTCAAATGTCCCCATAAGTAGAAATCTAGGGGCGTAATATCATTTCGTTTCCTTGCCACAGTTTTTTTTACTAACTGTAAACATTTTTTTTACCCAACTTCAAGTCCTTGTTACTCTTTAACTAAGCATTTTAGACCATACCTCCATGGAGTATAAAGTGTTTATTTCGACGATCGCTACCTTATGTTATAGTTTGGCAACAAAAGTGTCGGACACCCTGTATAATGTATATATATATATTTTTATCAACTTTCTCTAACTAATGTTATCTACTGACATTATACATAACTCTGATAACTACATATCCCACTAAGATAATCTCTTGATCATTATTGCATTTGATTTAATCTATTATTCAATTATACTCTTGACAAGAGATTAAATCTAATGACATAAATTTTTCCGACTGCTATTAATTCAAATAATTATTGTTGTCAATTTTTACTCAGTTCATTTAATCTATTCCAGAAAATAGACACAAACACGTAAGCAAATTTTAATCTTTTTCGCTCTAGGAGATTGAAAATAATATCATTTTACAGGCGGAGATTACGCTTCTTACTGATTAGTGCTTCATTCACTTGCTTACATTACTGTATAAGTTACGCAAGTTTTGTATAAGGAATGTGATACTTGGATACGAAATTAACCTCATAGCAACTGATTTCGATTACCAATAATTAAATGGCTCTTGTATTTATGTTTTGTTAATAGTGATGGTTAACAAGGAATGACCAGAGTGCATGAGAGGCTTGGTCCGGGGGAATAATAACTTTTTACTATTGGATCATGACTAGTTTCTGGAAATCCGAGATTTTTTTAGTTTATGACCTATTTTATAAAAATCGATGAACATATTTAGTTTTTATTCAGTTATATAATATTTTATTACCATGCGTAAATTTAGACCTCTTGCGAAGTAGATGCGCTCTTGCGTCACATGGCAATTTACACCAAAAAAGCTAATATTAATGTAAGTGATGTTTTTAGTGTGATGAAAAAAGTGCCGCCGCAGCGATTTTACTTCATCCGGGTCAATTTTGGCAAAAATGATGTATAACAAAATAGAACAAATTCTGTTGCACTATTTTCACTTATTTTTATACGATGAATAAATACGTCATAGACAATGAAAGTCACAAGTTTCAACAATTTAAGTCAATTAGTTTTCAAATTACGAATCAATATTTTAAACCAGACTGGGTCTCCATGGCGCGCTGGTCGTTCCATGGTTGAAGTATAGGAACCTTGTTCACAATATTAATATTGTAACATCTATTCCTAATTCTCGTAGGAATTTACAGGTTACCGATTATTTCATCAGCAATTTTAATTCAGGAAAGCTACTGGAAAATATGAGTTGATGCCCAGTTTTAATTAATATTCAATACTGGTTATTATATATCTAATATGATAAATAAAATTGAATTGGATAAGTTATAATAACTTACTATAATCGTTTTCAGTAATTATTAAACCGATTTCTGTTTGCATCAGATAAATTTTCAATATTTTCTCCCATTTAAACTTCCATTCAGTTCTTTTATTTCCAATTAATTAAAATGTTCTTATTAAAATATATTCGTCGTACAAATGCCGACTCTGTAAAATATTCAATTCACTTAATTCCAACAGAGTCCAATTTGCTATGTTATTTGATGGTCCCTTGACCCTTATTGACCGAATCATTCCAAGAGATAGTTTAATATCCATCAGAAAGAGAGGACTTTTTGCGACAAAATCTACAGTGAATATAAATTACTCAATGACAATCAGAGGCTAATATAGAGCTCAAATTTGATGCAATTTAAGTAGAAGGCATTGAATAGAAATATATCCATAGCCTTTCTATTCAAAGGATGTAATTAGGTTATTTGTTAAATTATGGTTTAATTTAATTATATAAATTATTATTTTATAGACACTTTGAAGCATTGGAATTTATTTGTAATAATTCTCAATGTGATTGATTTGAATTCCACCCCCTCCCCACTTTACATTTTTTATTACCTATTCATTAGAGCTAAGGTTACTGGTTAAAAAACTACAAAACAAACCATTTCAAATTTGGTTCTTTATTTTTATTATAATATGTAATTTGAGATATTCTTGTGATTTTTCTTCTACTCTCCGAATTTCAAGAAAATAAAAAGTAGGACCCGTTGGCGAAAAATTCAAAACAATTACAAAGCTAATAGACATATTATAAATGGCTATATATACCGTTACCATAAAAAAGTATTAGGTACTTAAAAGTTTATCTAAATACCTACCTAATTACCATCACATTTTACGATAATATCATATTAAGTTCGTAATTTCCAGTCTTGTTCTTCTATTGAATCTAATAGAAACTCAGAATGTCGGATAGTGAAGGTTGAGTGTCTTTTCTGTTACTGTGATATGTTGTATAACCTTAGATCCTTAGCTCTACAAATCTAAAACATTTCTAGAGAAATTTTAATTCAGAGTGGAAGGTATAAGATGGAATAGTCTAACGGCCATTCTTTCAAATGTTTTTGTATAAATTTCGCAATTCGCTTATAAATTAAGTTTTATTATTCGTATTTCTTTTCTATTTCCATAGTAATTTGCTAAATATTTCAACACAAACAAGAGGTAATTGATGCTAATTAAGACTCATAAGATTATTCCATGAAAGCTCTCTGATTTATTCCAGCTTATCCCATTGTTGGAAGAGATGCCATTGCTAAAAGGAAGGCTTTATACTCCATTTTCATCATTCCAGATGACAAAAATTAGGCTCAATCTAAAGATTCTTTCAATTTCCACTTAGTTTTCAGAATAGTAAGTTAGGGATTTTGATACTTAATAGAATGAAACGGTATTACCAAATAGAACAGAAATTTTGATGATATTGAAATGAATGCAAATGTTCCAAACATGATTTATTAATTTTGGTGAAATTATTTCATTAATAATTCAAGCGTACATTTCTTGGTTTATTTTAAATATTTTTAAAATAATTGAACTGTTAAAAGCTACAAGGGTTATAATATAATTACCATTATTATTTATTACTATAATAACTAATATTATATTACGAACCTATAAGTCCTCCATTATTTTACATACTGAACTAGATATATTTTCTTTTAAATGGGATATATGATATTATATGTTTGAAAAAGGGAGTGATCTAATTTTGATATGAGGTATTCTAAAAATGAAGTGATAAATAAGCACCAATTATGAAATGTTATAAAATATTTAGAGTAAACCCAATATATTTTCAGATAAATTTTTTTAGATCAAATTTTAATAATCGTTAAATACATTATATAGTTAGTTATTAAGTTGAATGAATTGAGAATTTCAAATTTTATTTAGACAATGTTTGTTTAAATACAATGTTTCTGTTTCAAATCGAATTCACTGTCGATTGAGTTTATATTACATCACAATATTTACTCTTCTTTGGAGTGTTTTTGTAGAGACTATTGTTGCTATTTTCACTCAGTGTATATTGAATAAAATTTTCAAACTGTTATCCTATAGCCTTCTATCAATGTTTATTTGCATTTTTTCATGTTGGTTACTGAATATTATTGAATGAGTTACGTTTCCAATGTTCTGACATAACGGACACAAGTCAAATATTTTAAGAAGTTTTTCTGTCACTTATTTTCTTGAAAAAGATTTTGACAAAGTTTTCCAATTGAAGTTTTTTAAAATCTTCAAAAGACTTTTCTACATTTATACCAAATCGTGTAATATATCTATAGTGTCTTTTTTAAAGACTATAGTTTGGTTAAATACACCCATACTGTCGATGAATATCTTAGTGAATATGAATATTTAACATCATAGTAACTCATTTTCATAATTATCTTATATAAATGAACTCATTATAATTTTATAAGGTAGCTAAGACTAAATAGCTTAATTCTTTTTGATTCATAAAAAATGAAAAAATGAATTTTCGAGAAGATGAAAGTTTCTTGCATTTCATGAAGTAATTCACTTTTCCAATATACTACTAATGCATTACTAGTTCACTAAATCAATGGGTTGTACAAATTTCTTTTTTATTAACCAAATTACAAATAAAGCAATCTAGAAACTATCATTCGGTAATTAAATTGCAAGTTAAAAGAATGTACCTACCTCCATCCAATTACTAACTAATACCATTCAATATGTAACCATTTTATCCTACTTCAATTAATATATATTTATTTCTATATTCATTGTTTGCTTTACAATCAGAACAAAACCAAACAGAGGTTATTTCTGTTCTGCAGAGAAGAGTGCTGTAGATCCATTTTATTTCCCCTAGTAATTGTATTAAATTCACACTGATAATTAATGGTAATTACTATTTATAATATCTTTATACAATAATTAATAGAAGTTATGACATTTTGGTGTTTCTTTTGTTGTTAAAAATTAGTATTTCAAAGCTACCGTAAATAAACTGACTGAAATATTATCAATTTTTTGTAGCAATAGGACAAAACAAGAATTATGTAATTGACGGCATATATGCTGCTATAAATCTTTTTTTTCAAAATCAAATAATAGATAGGTTATACATAGACTTGAAGATCCCGTGACACAAATGTGTCTTAGAATCTTTAATTGATATATTATGATTTACATTGTATTTTTGTGTAAAAAATAAATAAATTTACAATATCTGAAATGGTTAGATATTGCAAAAAATAGTTGGCTAAAACATAATTCAGCTCACCAACTTGGTACCAAACTTGAAACAAATAAAACAATTGGAATATACTTTAAATAATTTCTATGTTGAATATATAATCGTTCATTTATTTCGTGATTGATTGGTAATTAGCTTTTACTCTTGTTCAGATATAAGTTTCATACACTGATAAGCTTCTAACATTGTTCTGACAAGCTTCTAACATTGTTAAGATAAGCTTCTAACATTATTCTGATAAGCTTCTAACATTGTTCTGATAAGCTTCTAACATTGTTAAGATAAGCTTCTAACATTGTTCTGATAAGCTTCTAACATTGTTCTGATAAGCTTCTAACATTGTTCTGATAAGCTTCTAACATTGTTCTGATAAGCTTCTAACATTGTTCTGACAAGCTTCTAACATTGTTCTGATAAGCTTCTAACATTGTTCTGATAAGCTTCTAACATTGTTCTGATAAGCTTCTAACATTGTTCTGATAAGCTTCTAACATTGTTAAGATAAGCTTCTAACATTGTTCTGATAAGCTTCTAACATTGTTCTGATAAGCTTCTAACATTGTTCTGATAAGCTTCTAACATTGTTCTGATAAGCTTCTAACATTGTTCTGATAAGCTTCTAACATTGTTCTGATAAGCTTCTAACATTGTTCTGACAAGCTTCTAACATTGTTCTGATAAGCTTCTAACATTGTTCTGATAAGCTTCTAACATTGTTCTGATAAGCTTCTAACATTGTTCTGATAAGCTTCTAACATTGTTCTGATAAGCTTCTAACATTGTTCTGATAAGCTTCTAACATTGTTCTGATAAGCTTCTAACATTGTTCTGATAAGCTTCTAACATTGTTCTGATAAGCTTCTAACATTGTTCTGATAAGCTTCTAACATTGTTAAGATAAGCTTCTAACATTGTTCTGATAAGCTTCTAACATTGTTCTGATAAGATTCTAACATTGTTCTGATAAGCTTCTAACATTGTTCTGATAAGCTTCTAACATTGTTCTGATAAGCTTCTAACATTGTTCTGATAAGCTTCTAACATTGTTCTGACAAGCTTCTAACATTGTTCTGATAAGCTTCTAACATTGTTCTGATAAGCTTCTAACATTGTTCTGATAAGCTTCTAACATTGTTCTGATAAGCTTCTAACATTGTTCTGATAAGCTTCTAACATTGTTCTGATAAGCTTCTAACATTGTTCTGATAAGCTTCTAACATTGTTCTGATAAGCTTCTAACATTGTTCTGATAAGCTTCTAACATTGTTCTGATAAGCTTCTAACATTGTTCTGACAAGCTTCTAACATTGTTCTGATAAGCTTCTAACATTGTTCTGATAAGCTTCTAACATTGTTCTGATAAGCTTCTAACATTGTTCTGATAAGCTTCTAACATTGTTCTGATAAGCTTCTAACATTGTTCTGACAAGCTTCTAACATTGTTAAGATAAGCTTCTAACATTATTCTGATAAGCTTCTAACATTGTTCTGATAAGCTTCTAACATTGTTAAGATAAGCTTCTAACATTGTTCTGATAAGCTTCTAACATTGTTCTGATAAGCTTCTAACATTGTTCTGATAAGCTTCTAACATTGTTCTGATAAGCTTCTAACATTGTTCTGACAAGCTTCTAACATTGTTCTGATAAGCTTCTAACATTGTTCTGATAAGCTTCTAACATTGTTCTGATAAGCTTCTAACATTGTTCTGATAAGCTTCTAACATTGTTAAGATAAGCTTCTAACATTGTTCTGATAAGCTTCTAACATTGTTCTGATAAGCTTCTAACATTGTTCTGATAAGCTTCTAACATTGTTCTGATAAGCTTCTAACATTGTTCTGATAAGCTTCTAACATTGTTCTGATAAGCTTCTAACATTGTTCTGACAAGCTTCTAACATTGTTCTGATAAGCTTCTAACATTGTTCTGATAAGCTTCTAACATTGTTCTGATAAGCTTCTAACATTGTTCTGATAAGCTTCTAACATTGTTCTGATAAGCTTCTAACATTGTTCTGATAAGCTTCTAACATTGTTCTGATAAGCTTCTAACATTGTTCTGATAAGCTTCTAACATTGTTCTGATAAGCTTCTAACATTGTTCTGATAAGCTTCTAACATTGTTAAGATAAGCTTCTAACATTGTTCTGATAAGCTTCTAACATTGTTCTGATAAGATTCTAACATTGTTCTGATAAGCTTCTAACATTGTTCTGATAAGCTTCTAACATTGTTCTGATAAGCTTCTAACATTGTTCTGATAAGCTTCTAACATTGTTCTGACAAGCTTCTAACATTGTTCTGATAAGCTTCTAACATTGTTCTGATAAGCTTCTAACATTGTTCTGATAAGCTTCTAACATTGTTCTGATAAGCTTCTAACATTGTTCTGATAAGCTTCTAACATTGTTCTGATAAGCTTCTAACATTGTTCTGATAAGCTTCTAACATTGTTCTGATAAGCTTCTAACATTGTTCTGATAAGCTTCTAACATTGTTCTGATAAGCTTCTAACATTGTTCTGATAAGCTTCTAACATTGTTCTGATAAGCTTCTAACATTGTTCTGATAAGCTTCTAACATTGTTCTGATAAGCTTCTAACATTGTTCTGATAAGCTTCTAACATTGTTCTGATAAGCTTCTAACATTGTTCTGATAAGCTTCTAACATTGTTCAGATAAGCTTCTAACATTGTTCTGATAAGCTTCTAACATTGTTCTGATAAGCTTCTAACATTGTTCTGATAAGCTTCTAACATTGTTCTGATAAGCTTCTAACATTGTTAAGATAAGCTTCTAACATTGTTCTGATAAGCTTCTAACATTATTCTGATAAGCTTCTAACATTGTTCTGATAAGCTTCTAACATTGTTCTGATAAGCTTCTAACATTGTTATGATAAGCTTCTAACATTGTTCTGATAAGCTTCTAACATTGTTCTGATAAGCTTCTAACATTGTTCTGATAAGCTTCTAACATTGTTCTGATAAGCTTCTAACATTGTTCTGACAAGCTTCTAACATTGTTCTGACAAGCTTCTAACATTGTTCTGATAAGCTTCTAACATTGTTCTGATAAGCTTCTAACATTGTTCTGATAAGCTTCTAACATTGTTCTGATAAGCTTCTAACATTATTCTGATAAGCTTCTAACATTGTTCTGATAAGCTTCTAACATTGTTCTGATAAGCTTCTAACATTGTTCTGATAAGCTTCTAACATTGTTAAGATAAGCTTCTAACATTGTTCTGATAAGCTTCTAACATTGTTCTGATAAGCTTCTAACATTGTTCTGACAAGCTTCTAACATTGTTCTGATAAGCTTCTAACATTGTTCTGATAAGCTTCTAACATTGTTCTGATAAGCTTCTAACATTGTTCTGATAAGCTTCTAACATTGTTCTGATAAGCTTCTAACATTGTTCTGATAAGCTTCTAACATTGTTCTGATAAGCTTCTAACATTGTTCTGATAAGCTTCTAACATTGTTCTGATATGCTTCTAACATTGTTCTGATAAGCTTCTAACATTGTTCTGATAAGCTTCTAACATTGTTCTGATAAGCTTCTAACATTGTTCTGATAAGCTTCTAACATTGTTCTGACAAGCTTCTAACATTGTTCTGATAAGCTTCTAACATTGTTCTGATAAGCTTCTAACATTGTTCTGATAAGCTTCTAACATTGTTCTGATAAGCTTCTAACATTGTTCTGATAAGCTTCTAACATTGTTCTGATAAGCTTCTAACATTGTTCTGATAAGCTTCTAACATTGTTCTGATAATCTTCTAACATTGTTCTGACAAGCTTCTAACATTGTTCTGATAAGCTTCTAACATTGTTCTGATAAGCTTCTAACATTGTTAAGATAAGCTTCTAACATTGTTCTGATAAGCTTCTAACATTGTTCTGATAAGCTTCTAACATTGTTCTGATAAGCTTCTAACATTGTTCTGATAAGCTTCTAACATTGTTCTGATAAGCTTCTAACATTGTTCTGATAAGCTTCTAACATTGTTCTGATAAGCTTCTAACATTGTTCTGATAAGCTTCTAACATTGTTCTGATAAGCTTCTAACATTGTTCTGATAAGCTTCTAACATTGTTCTGATAAGCTTCTAACATTGTTCTGATAAGCTTCTAACATTGTTCTGATAAGCTTCTAACATTGTTCTGATAAGCTTCTAACATTGTTCTGATAAGCTTCTAACATTGTTCTGATAAGCTTCTAACATTGTTCTGATAAGCTTCTAACATTGTTCTGATAAGCTTCTAACATTGTTCTGATAAGCTTCTAACATTGTTCTGATAAGCTTCTAACATTGTTCTGATAAGCTTCTAACATTGTTCTGATAAGCTTCTAACATTGTTCTGATAAGCTTCTAACATTGTTCTGATAAGCTTCTAACATTGTTCTGATAAGCTTCTAACATTGTTCTGATAAGCTTCTAACATTTTTCTGAAGTAAGTATTTTTGAGTGTCAACTTCTTTCTGAGTTGAATGAATTTCTAACAATAATGATTGCATAATAATTTACAAAATAAAAATCCTAATTAGAAAAAACAAAACTCAAATATAAAAAAATTCAGATTACTTCTTAGCGGCAATACTACCTATATAATTATTGTATTTCAGTAATATTGAATACCAAATATTAAATTATTTAATTGGTGTATTGAATTTAGAAATAGAATTTCGTTCTATTTCTTGTCATTAAAAAATGGTAAGAAATTTACAGTGAAGAAATGTCATACAATCCTTAAAATGATGTAAATTACATTAAAATTTTCACTTTGCATTTTAATGATATACTTGCAGAAATATTATCCTAATACAAATCCCGCCCGATTACTCTTCAATGATAATCTCTATGAACTATATTATAAATCACAAACACTAAGGTATTGTCTTATTCAAGACCAACCTTATTGCTTAGCGGATATTATAAAAATGCATATGCTAAAATGCACATGCTGAAGTGCATATGCAAAACTGCCTAATCCTGAAGTGCATATACATTGATGCTAGAGTCCGTTATATTTTGAAGGAAATGTTTCCGACATGGTTATGTCAGTCTTGAAGAGTAATATTCAATATTTTTACATCTTTCAAAGTATCTAGTTACCATTTCTTCTCCTATAATAAAGGAAGAAAACTCCTATGTAGTAGCCCCATGTTATTTTATTTACTGTGAAGAGGCGTGTGATGGATTCTTCATACGGTCTGCATATCATGAAGACATAGTTAGATGATATTATTAGACACTAAAATATTAGTGCTCTATCTGATATTTTCTAGGTTAGTGACCTTTTAAAAGGAGGTTTGTAGGACTTTAGCCAGGATGCATGTAGGTTATTAATGATTTATAACTCTTAATAATATTATAATGAGTACATGGACAAGTTAAATCAATGAATAATCAGTATTGTTTGAATAAAAATTGAATTGATTGAAGAATAAATTGAGATTGAATTATTGGCTCTTTCAAAATAAAATTATCAAATTTCATTAAATTTCACTACAAAATTGAAAATGTGAACTTTTAACAGATTCACCGCAAATGAAAAGTCACTTTCTGTATTTTCATTTCGATAGTGTGATTGGTTTGAATAAATCGCAAAAGTCTCAATTGATTCCAAGGAAGGAATTCTCATCAGAGCAGATAAATACTTAGCCACGAACACGAAAGTTTGGATTGAAAATTCACTCGTAATTAGAAACTAGTGAGTGATAGTTTTTAGGGAGGGAAGAGCGATGCTCTAATGATTTATATGCACTATTCTACTGATTGTATGGGAATTGAGGGGGAAACTGGAGATACATTGAGGGACAAATAAGGCAAAGGAACTATCTAGGTACATTATTTCCTTAGTCACATAGGGTAAAGGACGTATCTATTACTATCACTCCTTAGCTTCCAATATTAAATGATTATCTACCATATCGGTTCTTCAATTAATTACTTATTATATTACTTATTTCCAAACGAAATATTCTTCAACTTTTTAGTCAGAATATTTACATTAATTAATAAAATAAACACCAAACTAACTTTGCAGTTAATCAACAAATATTTAGAAATTTAGGTATTCAGAAATTAAAAGGTAATGAAATATTGCTTGTCTTCACCGTAGAATAACACTATTATTCAGTATTTAAATTTAGGTATTTTGTTTAAAATAATATATATTTAATTTCTTATTGTGATTCCAAAAATGGTATTTATTTTAATAAATTCAATTTCTTAGTTAATTGCGGCATCTGACTCAGCTCATCATTCTCATATTTCTTTCGATTCGCTCGAAAATATTATTTTTTTCCATGCATTTCTTTCTAGATACACTATTACAGATCTAAAAAATTATAATGTAATTCACTAGTAAATAACATATTATTCAATCGTTACTTAGACTTTCAATTCACTATTCTTAGCTATATAAACAGTATTTATGAGAACTGTTATATTAAATAATGAAGTGTAAAATAACAAAAAGTACAACCATGTTCTCATTGCAGAAATAATACATTTATTAACTGCAGGTAGACACAGTAATTACACAGCTTAGGTATTTTAAAAAAGAAGTCATTTTACTGAAAGAAAAAAATGGAATAATAATGGAACAGTTACTAGAACCTTCATTAGATTGATTGGTAAAAGAGTGAATAATAAAGTACATTCGGAAGTATGGTTCAAGAATAGCTTCTCTAGCACATGAACTGCATAAGCATGAACTGCATAAGCATGAAGTGCATAAGCATGAACTTTATAGGCATGAACTGCATAAGCATGAACTGCATAAGCATGAAGTGCATATGCATGAACTGCATAAGCATGAAGTGCATATGCATGAACTGCATAAGCATGAAGTGCATAAGCATGAACTGCATAAGCATGAAGTGCATAAGCATGAACTGCATAGGCATGAACTGCATAAGCATGAACTGCATAAGCATGAAGTGCATATGCATGAACTGCATAAGCATGAAGTGCATATGCATGAACTGCATAAGCATGAAGTGCATAAGCATGAACTGCATAAGCATGAAGTGCATAAGCATGAACTGCATAGGCATGAACTGCATAAGCATGAACTGCATAAGCATGAACTGCATAGGCATGAACTGCATAAGCATGAAGTGCATAAGCATGAAGTGCATAAGCATGAAGTGCATAAGCATGAACTGCATAAGCATGAAATGCATAAGCATGAAGTGCATAAGCATGAACTGCATAAGCATGAAGTGCATAAGCATGAACTGCATAGGCATGAACTGCATAAGCATGAAGTGCATAAGCATGAAGTGCATAAGCATGAAGTGCATAAGCATGAACTGCATAAGCATGAAATGCATAAGCATGAAGTGCATAAGCATGAAGTGCATAAGCATGAAGTGCATAAGCATGAACTGCATAAGCATGAACTGCATAAGCATGAACTGCATAGGCATGAACTGCATAAGCATGAAGTGCATAAGCATGAACTGCATAAGCATGAAATGCATAGGCATGTACTATGTAGCCCTTTTCGTCTTTACAGACAGTCTAACAGCTAGGAGCAGAGCAAGAACTCGCGATTACAGTACATTAATTCTATAACAGTTAAAACCTATCAATTAATTACCTATCAGTTATAAGACTTAACAATGTGCGAGTAAGAACTCGTGCACTAAAAAAAATATTTTGTAAATCTGTTAAAAATAAACGCTATATAAATAAAGAATGACTGAATTTGACTCTAAATAAACTAATACAGTTAAAACGTAACAGTGATTGATGCAAATAAGATCTTGAATATACAGAAAAATAAATATAGACAAAAATACAATAGAAGCTCTAACGAAATACAGAATACAAAATACTCTCTTTAACAAATTTTCCCGATAAAAATATATATGGTCGATATTAAGAGTGTTCAAGACCTATTGACCATTTCTTCTGCAGGACTTTTCATGGCTCAACAGGCCAATTCGAGATCCGCATATCCTCTGGCAGCCAGCACATATGAAACCAATTTCAATATCTGCTATTCGACCACGAGCTCGTGCATGGTGCCTGCGTTCTCTCTTTAACTGCTCACGTCGTTCCATATCATTTCCATACTTGATCAGTCCATCATGGATGGTCTGTCTCCACTGTCCTCTGTCCTCAGCATATCCTCCTCCCAATTATTTATGTCAATGTGGAACTCTTTCAGTGTAGTCTTACACATATCTTTGTAACGAAGCTTTGGTCTTCCAACAGCTCTAGTGCCCTCAGAAAGTTCGCCATACAAGACTTGCTTTGGGAGTCTTTCCCCTTCCATTCGTCTCACATGACCCAACCATCGAAGTCTATTTCGACGGAGTAACTCAAAAATAGAAAGAACACCTGATCTCCGTAGAACCTCCATGTTTGTTACCTTGTCATGCCTTGTTATGTTGAGTATTTTTCTAAGATTTCTCATGTGGAACGTGTTGAGCCTCCTTTCTTGCTTGGAATACAAAGTTCACGTTTCGTTCCCATAGAGAAGAGTGGACAGCACACACGTATGATAGACCTGGGTCTTTGTTTTCATAGTCAGCTTAGAGTTGCTCCATACTCTCTTTGCAAGTTTTCTAAAACAAGTGGCAGCCTTTCCAATACGAACTGAAATCTCCTCATCCAGGGACAAATTGTGTGTTACAACAGATCCCAAATATGTAAACCTGTTCACAACAGATAAGCTTACATCGTCCAAGTCAATGATCGGAGCAGTCTGTACTCCCTGTGGGAGGATTTGTGTTTTTGTCACACTTATGTTGAGGGAGAAAACTTTTCAGGCCCAGTTGAACCTGTGCAGCATCGCCTGCAGTGACGACTCATCATCTCCGAACAGAAGGTAACTGCAAACCACCTCTGTTGTTCTTCGTCTGGAACGAAATCTTGCAAGGTTGAACAGTGACCTATGAACTGCATAGGAATGAACTACATAAGCATGAGATGCATAAGAATGATCTACATAAGCATGAGATGCATAAGAATGATCTACATAAGCATGAGATGCATAAGAATGATCTACATAAGCATGAGATGCATAAGAATGAAATGCATGAGCATAATACTGCAGTTCAAGCATGAGCAGTATAAGCTTGGACTACATAAGCATGAGCTACAGCCATAACTTCACTGCAGAAGTTCTGTTTCAGTTCCATTTACAGGTTCATAGTTTGGCTAACAGAGAACTATAGTAGCACTTCTACCGCAGAGTTGGTGATAACTTTGCATAGACTACATCCTTACCTGCCTACACATAAAAGATATAATCTGGATGTATTATACCAATAGTTTGGTAATGTCAATCAATAATTTTATCTTATCATATAGTTTCAATTTTATAGTTATTGGCAGAATTAAAGGTGTAAAGTAAAAAGTAATAAAGCCAATACAAAGTAAAAAAGCTAGTACAAAGTAATAAAGTCAGTACAAAGTAATAAAGTCAGTACAAAGTAATAAAGCCAGTACAAAGTAATAAAGTCAGTACAAAGTAATAAAGCCAGTACAAAGTAATAAAGCCAGTACAAAGTAATAAAGCCAGTACAAAGTAATAAAGCCAGTACAAAGTAATAAAGCCAGTACAAAGTAATAAAGCCAGTACAAAGTAATACAAAAGTATCAGTAAGAATGCTGGTCAGATGCTACAGTCCCTAATCTCCGGATGATATCAAACTGAGGTTTATAATCCAATTTAAGTTGTTGATAAGTTTGAATACCTTGAACAATAGTTAATAACAGTAATAGAATGGGAGAAGTTTGAGAGTTATACCTGTGGAAGTTAAGTGGAAGTTCTAGGTGACTGAACTCTTTATAAGTTCCACTATTAGATTGGTGCTTTGTGTCAAATAAACACTTCTGTTAATTCCACACTGAAAGTAGCTAATGCTCAAAACTTTAGAAGTAACATGTATGTTATATAGTGGCCAGGAGTTCTGTTTACCTATAAATAGTTTACCTGCCATACATCGTTTTAGATAGAGTCATTTTCAACCTTTATGTTCAAGTGATGTATATTAAGAGAGGCTTTATTAGATAATTGAACTAAAGGCCCGGTTCAACACACATGTACTCTTTCATGTACTAAAACAGAACACAAGTTTGAATGAATATAAAAGAAAATAATAGCTTTTTTTAATTGTTACCTTTGCAGATGGGGAAGATAATATTTTAGGTGGTATTCATTTATTTACCATCTTGTTACTCGCATAACTCAAAAAATATTTGATCAAATTGCCTTAAATTTGATTGAACGATTGGTCAATGTCTACTTACCATCTGGTATAATTTTGGCATTGATCCGTTCAAAGGTCAAGGTCATTCATAACTCATTAACTCAAAAAGTTTAAAGTTAAACCAAATTCAATGAAATTTTGTGGGACGATTGGTCAATATTCAAAAACCAATTGGTTATATTTTGGGGGCGAACAGGTCAATGGTCAAGGTCATTTATACCCCATGGATTATTGGATAGTCAAGGTCATTTATACCCCATGGATTATTGGATAGTCAAGGTCATTTATAAGCGAAGGCGAAGGTATGCGCTCTACAAGTGTTTATAATCTAGTTTAATTTACTTTAGCCTATCTTTATATTACACATGGTTAAAGTAGAGAGTTCAAACTGTAAGAAAGGGACTAAAAATTGAAAGAAAATCGTTAAATGTTTCAATAAAATATCTATCTGATGATATAAAATCATATTTTGGAAATACTTTTTAATTTCAATAACAGTAATTTTTCATTCATTATTCTTCTTATAGGTTCATTTGTTTGTAAGTATGGGAAATAAAATGTACCTATGTCCTTTACTCAAAAGACAAGAAACTAAGGAAATGGACTTCATTCAATAGATTTATTAATTTCAATTTAGTTACGTCAGTAATTAATTAATACTCAATCATTTACATTATCTATGTACAGCTAATGACATTTGTTTGTCATAATAAATCTCCAGTTAAAATCTAATTATAAATAAAATGTCAGAATTGAATGAGTTACATAATAAATTGCATCAAAATCATTAGAATGCTTTAGAAAGACATGAAGAAATGGAGCAATTTATTAGGTCTTGATATTTATATTATTATAATCATCCATTTTATATACAAAAATCTAACAATATTATTCGAGATTTTCATTATTTAGTTCATCTGGATTATTATTTATAAATTATGCAGTATTTTATTGTTAAAGTTATATAATATAATAGTTATGTTATCCTGAGATGATTCATTAGGTCTTGAGTGAAACTTATAAAAAATAAGTAATCAAAATCTGAGTAGTTGAAATAAATCAGAATTACCAGAATACTGAAATCAGATCTAAGGTATTATAATTGAAGGAACAATGAATGATTGATAGAAGAAAAAGTATAAATTTACAGTAACTTTGTTTGTTGAAAGAAAATTAGAACATTGCAGAAAATATTTCAACTTAAAAACTTTAATGATCAAATAATTTAATATCAGATAATCATTGATCAATTTCTTTTTAGAGATTAAAAAAAAAATATGTTCAGTGTTTAATATAGTACGATAGTTAAGGTTTATACGAGCTATGTAAAATCCATCCGTCCTCCACACATATAATATATTAAAATTTGTACCATCGGAATGAATTATTTTGTTTAAAAAAACTAAAAAAATTGACTAATGTTTTTGTTGATTAATCTGGTAGTACATTCAAACGAATAATAAAATAGCAATTTTGTCACAATGGTTTCTTTTACAAAAATGAATGCAAAATCATATATTTCCGAAGCCCAGTCTACTGGTCTAGCTATAGTCAGTAGGTAAGTAGGTTATTATTGGGCAAGAAATATTCATATGCTACATAGTCTACAACTTATGACATTATTCTACACCACAAGAGATGAAAACAATCTCACAACGAATTGAAGTGATTTCTAATAAAAGAAATAAATAGGTGATTTAATCTATCAATATTTTAGAACATTAACAATTTAATTGTTTAAATGAAGAGTATATCCCATATGCATAATTGCATATAGCTTATATACTAATACGTATATCTTATGTCTCTCGCATCTCATGGTTGGTTACCTAATGTTATTTTGTAGCTATTTTAGATAAAATGAAAGTTAAATTATTGATATTCATTTCTTTGTTTATTATTCAATTACAAATAAGATTACTAGTGACAGTCTCTTGTTCTCTTCATTAATAACATGTGTACTATGAGGATTAATAAAACTACGAGGAACTTGTATCTTGCTATGTTGATTTCAATTTTAAATCTTAGTTTAAATACTAGTTTTTAATATATTTATTCATTCTAAAATTCTAAATTAATGTTATGATATTCTGATTAGCTAACATCTTATTACACGCTTTCATATTTATTTCAGTTTTTTTAATAATGTGTCTTTCATATTCCTCTTCTGCAATCTGCATTTCTCCTCTTCTTTATTTCTCTATAAATTCATTCCTCTCCAATTCTTTCTCTCTTCTCCATTTCTTCTCACTTCTCTTCTCTACATTTCTTTCTTTCCTCTCTTTTCTCCTCTCCATTTACTTCTCTCTCTCCTCTCCATTTCTCTCCTCTCTCTTACCACCTCAGTTCACGTTTCAGTGACTGAAGAAGTTTTGTATTCCTCAGGCGAAAAAAATCTTTCATTTCCTTACAAGATTTCTTGCTACCAATGACAAATGAAATGTTTTCTATGTAAATTCTCATCAAATTTACTCTCAGGAATTGATTTGATTTATCACTAGCTCGATAATATCACTTGTGGTAATTGCTTACAGAGTGATCAAAAAATGATTGTCAATGAGGAATTCGAATTATTTCACTTTTTCAGTATATAATTTAATATTATTGGCAGTACCACATTACAAAAATAAATGGTTATGTACAA
Source organism: Caprella mutica (assembly GCA_947561585.1). Lineage (NCBI taxonomy): Eukaryota > Metazoa > Arthropoda > Malacostraca > Amphipoda > Caprellidae > Caprella > Caprella mutica. The sequence continues at coordinate 32,132 of CANNZV010003702.1, forward strand.
ATGGAAATTTTATTCAAGAAAATTTTCTCTTCAGATATTCTTAACACAAAAATACGTACATAATAGTAAAAATTGACTATCCGTTTATCGTTTAAGTTTTTATAATCATGCACACACCAACAAATTTTCTAATGTTCTATACTCTCAACAATAACTAGAAACTTTCATTCAATTTAGTTTTGTAACTAGTTTTTCAAGGAGTTTGAAACAACAAAGTGAAATCCAAACAGGAATATGAAAGCACAGACATCCGATTCTATGTTTCTGATATTAATGCAGTCGGTAAAAAGTTCTTGCAAGTTTGCTTAGGATGACATTGGCACAATTCATACTAAGGCTTAACAATGGAACAGCGCAATGAGTGTAACTGCCTTGGGAACTTGAAGGGGAAACTTCTAGATTTGAGTATATGACTATTTATCTATTTAATGGAGAAATTTGATTTAACTTTCATATTATTATTATAACGTATAATTGGAACTGCCTGGTTGATGATGCTTATAGATAATGATATGTTTTCTGCAATTCTGATATGATTTGTATTGTATGTGTTTGAATATATTTCCAAGAAGAGATTAGTAAAGCCATTCTTGAATCTGAAAATTATTAAGGGGAACGCTAGGTTTCAGAATTATTTTTATTAATGATCTGAGAGCTCTGGATCTTGGTGTATATATATAAAAGAACATGTTTTTGTTCGTGCTAATATTTGACTACATCCAATAAAAAATGAGTTTTATTAAAAAATCGAACGCTCACCAAGCTCACGTTTTCACGTAGAGAGACCAGACAGGATTAATTTGAAAGAGGAAGAGTTGTTCCACGATATAACATTGCCATATCTGAAATTAATGTTTTTTTAGCTATAATTCTTTTTCTAATTCATATATCTAAAAAAGTTGATGTTATATTATAGAACACTGCCACATCTCTCTGTAACAATAATGGATAGAAATAGAGTGTCAATCATTTCTAACATAATTTTTCAGGAGAAACTAAAGCACCTGTAGCATCAGAACATTTCGCTCTAGAAGAAATGGTCACATAGACAAGCAGCACATCTTCTCCATAAAAAATTAAGTGTGATACGCACTTCTTATTGTAGCCTAGAATGTAGGTGTGGTTAGTTTTTCACCAAACCAACTTCCACACCACTTGTGGGGTTGGGGAGGAGTATTTGCTTTCCTAGCCACCTCCGTACGCGCTACAGACCACCTATGACTTTAGTGGTGTCCGGAAAACTGCCAGGCGGAAAACTGCCAGTCACTTACTGAATTTAATGACTTTAGTCAGTAATAACATTTGATTTATAAAAAACGACGTTCGCTCTTAGTTAAAAGGAGTTAGGGGAACATTCTTCTTTACTTAGTATACAAAACAAAAATATAGTTTTTCTTCATTAGAAAATACATAAAATATATTGTTATATAAATATTACAGTAAAAAAATCAAATACATGATATAAATTAAAAAATAAAACCTTTCTTAGAAAATACAAAAAAGAAGAAGAACAAACAAAGAAATGATTGTATAAGGGACAGAGTACAATTTCTTTGTTTACACAACGCATCTCTACATTATCATTTCATAACGGGTTTAGTGTCTAATTATTTCATTTTTGTTTATAATTTGATAATTGAACAAGCCTTTGAGCGTAATATTCGCTTGTACTCATTATAAAACGAATTCGATCGATGTTTGTGAAATATTTAGAATTTGCAACACAACATCTATGATTATCAAACTGATACTACGAACCTAATTCTCTGACAATTTCACTCGATCGAATTGGATTACTCATAAATTAATAATACTTTTACATATAAATAAAAATTGTGAAAATGAAGGTGTTAATGCTATGGAAAATAAAATTGTAAATGTAATAAATATTGAACATACACATAAGTGATGTAACATACACTAATATATATTATACTAGATATAAATTATTTATCTTATAAACATATAAATTCCTATACATGTAGATATATAAATAATACATGTTTTTAAAATGTACGTGACTTAACAAATAAGTTAAAAATGGTAATTATAATTTCTTTGTGTGCACTCAATTTGTTTTACAGTATGTTAAATAAAGTAGCTTTGTTGAAATACTATTTTTCATTGACTAATTAGTAATCCAATAATCTATATACTTTAGTTATAACTGTAAAAAATAAATGTCTCCTTAATCACTTAAATGAGCCAATAAGTGACTGGCAGTTTTCCGCCTGGCAGTTTTCCGACTGAAAGTTTTCCGCTTCGGCAGTTTTCCGCCTGGCAGTTTTCCGCCTGGCAGTTTTCCGCCTGGCAGTTTTCCGTGTACCGACTTTAGTATTTACACAGTGTCATCTACATACCTGCAGATGTGTTTTATGTGATTTATTTACAATTTGAACCCACCGATATCCATAAAGTAGAATCTGAATTATATAAACAATTAAAACTTGCCTTAGTAATTGAATCATCAAATATAAACGATATAAAAATAAGCTCACTAACTTTAAAAACCAAAATGTTAATAAATTTACTAATTGTAGAAATTATATTAAATTCACTTGGAAACATATTGACAACCAAATTTTGTGCAAATAATGTAATAGAGAGATAACTCAATTGATTACAAATAGTGGTGACATTTCTGATGACCTCGATATGCCTGAGTATATCCACAAGTGGGGCCCTTAATATTTAGTTAATAACTATTAGCCTATTTCGATTTTAGCTCTGTTTAGTAAAATTGTTTAAAAATGTTTCAATGTTAGAGGTATGATATTACCAGTGGAGCACATTATGGATTTTAGAAATCAAAATGTACCACTGGCACTGTGTTGAGCTTTATGGAAAATACCCCCTGTGCTTTAAATAATTAAAATCACGTCTTAATGGTTTCAATCGACTCCAGAAAGGTTTCAAGATACTGTAAATCGTAATTATTTGTCGAAAAAAACCTGAACACGCATGGTATCAATGATGTTCTACAGGCTTCATTCCCTAGTTATCTTTGTGATCGTACTCAGGCAGTCAGAGTTGGTTCAGTAAGAGAATTCATCCACTGAACTAACGTTTTCCTTTCCCTAATGTCCTTTACTAGGACCAGGTCTGTTCTTGTCAGATATAAGTGATAAGCCTGGAATTGCAGACCATGTTAATTTCACTCATTTTGTTGGTGACACTACTCTAACTTTTTGAGGGTTCTAGGAAATTAGATGTATCCGTGGGCGTATCGGCCCTCAAACCCACCTACCCGGTCATTTAACAATCATGAAGTGTGCAGTACAACAAACTATCAGATACAGCAAACTAAGTAACGATCAACGAAACTTCCTAGACCGAAATTTCAAAACTGAATATTCTGAGACCGAAAATTTCGGCCACCTTTTTATCGATGATAGCTAGGAGCAATGTATGCCTACCTAACTTATATAACTAGACCGTAAGAAACAGACTTTATTTGATTAAATGCTGATAAAGCTTCTGTAATTTTATTAACTTTTTTTTAGAAATTTATTTAAACTCCTTTTGTATTACCCATTGATGATACTATTCTCGAATTTGATGATTGTAATACTTTTTAAGTGTTAAATTTTCTCAAATCATGTTAATTATAATTATATAAAACTTGCCAAAACCTCTGGTTTTTTTCATAAAATATGTTATGATTGCGGTTTTCATTTGAGTAAGATTTAATTATTAAATCATTATAATCTTTCAATTTCTACATTCCATCTGTTTCACACAAATTTTAATTTAATTTTGAGAAACTAGTCATTCCGTGAATTTGAGCCTTTTAGTGGATCATTCTTTGAGCGATCCACTCACTCAATAATTTTCCGTGTCTAACCTGTCACCATCCAGTACGGTCTTGTTTCTTTTAAGGTCATGAATCCAAAAAACACCAAGAAGTAATTAATTTAATATATACTCGGTCAATAGGTAAAACATATTAAGCTGCTATTGTATTAGATTAAATATTACTAGGCTAATATTGTGGGTATATGTTGAATAATTGAATAGATACATTTTTTCTCCGATGTCTTGCAATAATTTATGGTTTAGTTGGAGAAATAAAACATCCGAAAGATGTGCATGAGTATTTATAAAATGTAATAGTGTGTGTGCTATAGTTTAGGAGATTAGCATATGAGAATTTATGTGTTAGGTGTGCCCTGTATCTCAATGGCACTGCTACGTGAACTGCATGGTCCTCTTTCCTAAATTATATCTCCCAGAAGATGCGATAATAAATGAATTTAAATTGAAGCCAGCCGAAGAATTTTTTAACATATAACTGACATAAGCGATAAAGTGCAATTTCAAGTAACTAAATTTTAATGATTTCATCTCAGAAATATTAATGCAATTTCTGAATTAACTTCAATTTTTAATTTAGTTTCATAAAATTATTAACTAATTTAAATTATTTTAAATTGTTCGTTTTTACTTTTAATTGTGAAATTTTCATTCTCTGATAATACATACTTATAATGAATTATTTTCTACACATTGACAATTCTATTACGTATTTTTGTAAAGAATATCATTCAATTCTTTTTTCGATATCATAGTTGATATACCATCAAAGGAAAATATTATACATTTACTTTTAAATGCATTGTGATTTGCTTAGAAAATAATACCTAGTTCATTTGCTCAGTTGATTCCGCATCAATGATAAAAATCAATGCTTTATTTCTTTAGTCTGTCTGTCCGTCTCACACTAAGCTCTTGTCAAACAGCTGGTAGCAGAAGTATGAATTAATTATGCTATGAGTTGAATATAAATGATTTCAATATCAAAATTCAATTAAATTTTATTAAAAACGGAGCCAGGGACAATAATAATTTCATAGATTTTATTAAAAACGGAGCCAGGGACAATAATAATTTCATAGATTTTATTAAAAACGGAACCAGGGACAATAATAATTTCATAGATTTAATTAAAAACGGAACCTATAATATTTAAAATAAATTTTTCAAATAATAAACAAATTAAACATTTTCTTTTCTTATATAAATATCATGTAATCATGATATGCCATACTTTGTTTCGTTAAATTTGTTCTATTTCAATTTGGTATATTTTTACTTAATATAAGTTAGCTGGCACATGCATGAGCATTATTGAAATAATAATTAGCATGTATGTACTCAATGAAATTGTCTCAAATTTCAGTTTATCCATAGTTATTTATATATTGTTTCTTAAAGGAGGATTAAAGTAGAAAATAACTAACTCATAGTTTGAAAATTCATGAATTTAACTTAATTGAAATTAGTAATTGCTAGGAAAATCAGTGGCCCCGCTTTTCTGTATACTTTTATATTAGTTAGTTTAAATTCTGGTTAATGACTTTAAATGCAAATTAGAATATATAAATGGCCACGCTATAGATCATTAGGTTTGATATTTGAAGCATCATTACTCATAAGCGGTTAGTTATGTCTTCGAGGAATGAAAATTTCAATCACTTCAAAAAGTAGTGTCGAATTTATGGTATTGAGAGAATTTTTCGAGATTCGTTCTGGTTTTCGATATACTTTACAGCCTATTTTCTGAGCCTATCCAACAGAATTTTATTATTCAAATATAAACTTTTAATGGAATATATAGGGATTAAATTCAAATCGGATAACACATGTTATCAGATTGAATAAAAATGGCAGTATTCATCTCGAATAAATATTAGAAGAGTTTAATAAAAAAAAACTACGTTAATGTTTTTTCGAAAGTTCAAAGTAGTTATCGAGATGTGATTAAATACAGAAAACGAAAAGAAATATCCACAAGATTTGCTAATTTTTGTCTAAGTGAAAGATTATATAAGAACGATTTTATTACTGGTATTAATAGACAAATTAAGTGATATTTAAAATATATTTAATCAATCAGTGATGGATTTAGAGTAATTTAAAAAAATTAATCCAATATGCCTCTTTAGATATTTGTGTATTATTGTATGTCCATTTCAATTACTGAACTTATAAAGTAATATTCATTTGAATACAAACGTACTGTGTTCTACTATAGTTATTTACATGGCTTACTGTACACGACTGCATTCAACACATATTGATGACCTCATGGAAATAACTTTATCATGTAAAAAAAGTCACATGTGGTCTGGATACGTAAATTTGTTACATGTGAAAATAATAGGAAATTTTAAATCTGTGATTTTTGAAATAAATCTTCTTCATAAGAATAAATTTTCATTCCTATTTTCAAGTCATAATTCTTATATATAATTTCAACCAGAATCCAAGGCTATGCAAAATCTTCACAATGAACATGGACACACACGTGACATTCTGAAAAAAGTAGCATAATTAAGATGCTCTGGCCTCACAATTACTTATTTTTCATTCTATAAATAAGTTATTGGGCTTTGTGTAGGCTCTAGAGCTATAGAATTAAAGCATGTGAAATATAATAACTATAAGATTAACTATAAATATAAGAAATAAGTTATTGGGATGTGTGCAGGCTCTGAGGCTATGTAATTACGACAGGGTGAAATATAAGAAATTATTGATGTAGCCGGAAATGAGGCGTGACAGCTAAGAGAGGAAGATGTTCTTTATTATTCAATAAAATTGTTAGTGTGTGAGTGCTGCTCTGAGGAAACTTTCGGTGATAAAAGCTTTTCTTGGAAGTGGAATTTCTCTTACGACTGATATTTGATATGAAATTTTAAATAGTTGCTCTTATTTTGTAGTTTCTGATGGAATTGACTTAGACGAGGGCTATGAAGAGTCAGATATTGCTATTTATTTATTTCATATAATTAATGATTCACTTTTTATAAGAATTTCATAACTTTTCCTAATTTATTATGGATCGTATAAAGAGTGAGGGAAATATATATTATCTTTAGTGAAAAGATATATAAAGATTTATTAAATTCTATTGAAATAAAACAATATGGTCAACAACAAGAAGTAGATGATCAAATTAAATTAAAATAAAACAATAAAACAAATGACGAATGAAATCAGATATTCGAAGAAGTTACATGCTGTCAAATAATGATTTATTTATTTCAAAAAAATTGATAAATATTTAAATAATATATAATAGGTTTCTATTATTGAATTTAGATACTGATTAAATATATAGGTTCGTTTGATGTTTTCATTATAAGATTAAAGCTGAGAGAGTTAAGCAAGGAAGTGATATCATTTAAACTCAATAGATCACTAGCAGTTCATTCACAGTACCGTCATATAGTTAATTAATTGCTCCTCATTAAATGTCTCCATTCACTCCTCACTCTCGTGATGAGCTGGCCGTTACTATCTAGGTAATTTATTCTCATATTTTGTCTTGGTGAGGATTAATTCAGGTGGAGGAGATTAAGCGACGCTTGAATAATACCAACGATAGGAAGGAGGGGAATTATTTCTATTAGGATATATATTTATACGGAATTATCTATTCAAATAAAGCCTGTCATTACGGTTAAGTTGCTAGGTGGGAATTTTTTGGTTCTGGAATAATATTAATTATGTATATTTGTATATACACCATTTATTCTATTAATATTAGTTTATGCAAAATCAAAATTAATCACTCTTCGAAATCTGGTTCTTGGGAATTAATTATATATGCTGCGTTAGATATATATTTAAAACATATAGTACCGAATTGCTAATAAGGATTTATTATTTTACATTAATTTTAGTAAATAACTAAACAAGCTATCATTTGCTAGTTAATCATTATTTAGCTTTTCATTAAAGATATGATATAGATATTTTATGAATTATCTATACATACACAACTCTGTGAATATTTTACGAAGTGACTACTCCCATCGAGTCCGTATTTATAATCTCTCAAACGGGCTGTCAGAATTATAGCAGATTTATCCTGTAAGCAGATTACACGTGTATATGGGGAGGTATGTATTGCAGACTGATTATTGTACGCTACTGTACAAATTATGAACGATATATATTTGGAGAGTTGAATATCAAAACAATTACTTTAAAGCCTCCAATCTTTTAGTTCAGTTTTATTTTGTCAATATGTTGAAATTTGTGTAATTAAAAAATGATCTTATTAGCGAAACTAATAATTTGATTATGATTCAAATCTTGAAAAATAATAGAAGCCACAAATAATATGATCAATTTTACTGTTTATGAAGTTCATTATTATTAATTCAAAAAAGACCAGAGCTTATATGGATTTATTTATAGTATTTTAAAGCCAATTTTTTAAAATAAGGTATGGTAAGCTAGTGCAGGGATCAAAGATCAGATTTTCCTCGGCAGTTATTAAAGATCAAACTCAAGACCTTTTGATTTTGTGGATGGCATAATCAAAGACTTTCTAGTCTAGGTAGACTGGTAGACTTAATTAGACTATGAGGAGGTGTTTATTAGCCTTATTTCAGCTCAACATCCCTCAGCTAAATTAGATGAAGTATTAGTGTAGGAAAAATATCTTTCAAGGGGAGAGTAAATATGCTTAAAATCTACCGAATTTTAAGGAATATAAGTAATATTCAATTTTTCTAAATATCCATGTGCATTGAATTTTATTTACTGTAATAACTAATTTAGCTAAAATTAAAGAATAATTATTAATATTTATTTATTTATTGTTAAACTATATCTACTGTATGCATAAATACATGGATACCCGGTAAATAATCGCCTGGTAAATTTATTTAATAACTCCTAATCAAAGTATGATCAGCAAAGCACAATTACCTAAGTTGATGTACCAGGTTTTTTGATTCTGTGAGAGGTATTGCTTACAAATTACCATTTCAGAAGTGATTTAGATATATTTTGTTGTACGATATAATTTAATTTTTAATATGTATTTTAATTAGTAACGGTTTTCGTAAGCAACATTTGAATATATTATTTGTAACGTTACAATGTCTTTTTATAAAAAATCATATCTTCTATTTACCTATCTATTATCTGTATTAGCTACCTATATATTTATATTTACCAATGAATTTACCATGCGATGAATTTACCATGCGATGAATTCACCAAGCGATGAATTTACCATGAGATGAATTCACTGCGATGAATTTACTGCGATGAATTTACTGCGATGAATTTACACTGATCGAAATAAATGATAATGTATGGTGAATTAATTTCTTTCAACGTCAATCGAATATCTGATTATTTATTAATAAGCCGTTAAGCAAATTTACTCATTTGATATTAAAAGTAATGAAAAATGTACATGACTTATTTAGTGATTTATTAAACTATGGTGATTATATTTAATTAGATTGATGTATGTAACTATAGTGATTGTATTTAATTATAGTGTTGTATGTAACTATAGTGATTGTATTTAATTATAGTGATGTATGTAACTATAGTGATTATATTTAATTAGATTGATGTATGTAACTATAGTGATTGTATTTAATTATAGTGATGTATGTAACTATAGTGATTGTATTTAATTATAGTGATGTATGTAACTATAGTGATTGTATTTAATTATAGTGATGTATGTAACTATAGTGATTACATTTAATTATAGTGATGTATGTAACTATAGTGATTATATTTAATTAGATTGATGTATGTAACTATAGTGATTGTATTTAATTATAGTGATGTATGTAACTATAGTGATTAAATTTAATTATAGTGATGTATGTAACTATAGTGATTATATTTAATTAGATTGATGTATGTAACTATAGTGATTGTATTTAATTATAGTGATGTATGTAACTATAGTGATTGTATTTAATTATAGTGATGTATGTAACTATAGTGATTGTATTTAATTATAGTGATGTATGTAACTATAGTGATTGTATTTAATTATAGTGATGTATGTAACTATAGTGATTACATTTAATTATAGTGATGTATGTAACTATAGTGATTATATTTAATTAGATTGATGTATGTAACTATAGTGATTGTATTTAATTATAGTGATGTATGTAACTATAGTGATTACATTTAATTATAGTGATGTATGTAACTATAGTGATTGTATTTAATTATAGTGATGTATGTAACTATAGTGATTACATTTAATTATAGTGATGTATGTAACTATAGTGATTGTATTTAATTATAGTGATGTATGTAACTATAGTGATTTATTTAATTATAGTGATGTATGTAACTATAGTGATTACATTTAATTGTAGTGATGTATGTAACTATAGTGATTGTATTTAATTATAGTGATGTATGTAACTATAGTGATTGTATTTAATTATAGTGATGTATGTAACTATAGTGATTACATTTAATTATAGTGATGTATGTAACTATAGTGATTACATTTAATTATAGTGATGTATGTAACTATAGTAATTACATTTAATTATAGTGATGTATGTAACTATAGTGATTACATTTAATTATAGTGATGTATGTAACTATAGTGATTACATTTAATTACAGTGATGTATGTAATTATAGTGATTGTATTTAATTATAGTGATGTATGTAACTATAGTGATTGTATTTAATTATAGTGATGTATGTGACTATAGTGATTGTATATGATTATAGTGATGTATGTAACTATAGTGATTGTATTTAATTATAGTGGTGTATATAACTATAGTGATGTATGTAACTATAGTGATGTATGTAACTATAGTGATGTATGTAACTATAGTGATGTATGTAACTATAGTGATGTATGTAACTAAAGTGATGTATATAACTATAGTGATGTATGTAACTATAGTGATGTATGTAACTATAGTGATGTATATAACTATAGTGATGTATGTAACTATAGTGATGTATGCAACTATAGTGCTGTATGAAACTATAGTGCTGTATGAAACTATAGTGATGTATAAAACTATAGTGATGTATGTAACTATAGTGATGTATGTAACTATAGTGATTGCATTTAATTATAGTGATGTATATAACTATAGTGATGTATATAACTATAGTGGTGCATGTAACTATAGTGATGTATGTAACTATAGTGATTGTATTTAATAATAGTGATGTATATAACTATAGTGGTGTATGTAACTATAGTGATATATGTAACTATAGTGATATGTATGTAACTATAGTGATGTATGTAACTATAGTGATTGTATTTAATAATAGTGATGTATGTAACTATAGTGGTGTATGTAACTATAGTGATGTATGTAACTATAGTGATGTATGTAACTATACTGATGTATGTAACTATAGTGATTGTATTTAATTATAGTGATGTATATAACTATAGTGATGTATGTAACTATAGTGATGTATATAACTATAGTGATGTATGTAACTATAGTGATGTATGTAACTATAGTGATGTATGTAATTATAAATAGTGGTGTATATAACTATAGTGGTGTATGTAACTATAGTGATGTATGTAACTATAGTGATGTATGTAACTATAGTGATGTATGTAACTATAGTGATGTATGTAACGATAGTGATGTATGTAACTATAGTGATGTATGTAACTATAGTGATGTATGTAACTATAGTGCAACTTATGTTCAGCACACTTTAAAATAGTTAGTTATTTTTAATAATTTGAAGATTACAAAACCTGTTTTCACAAAGCTTTAAAAACTCTGTTCTTATTTAGAATATCCTATGTACCCTATATCTAAATATATCCTATATCTAAATATATCCTATATCTAAATATACTAATGAATTTGAAAACATATCTAAAGTAAATTCTGCAATAAAGAAACTTTACACCTCGGATAAATTTAGCCAGAGACTTACTGTTAATTGTACAAAGTTACTTAAAACTTTCCTAGGTTATACTGGCTAATATTTGATAGAAACAATCTCGCAGCAACTATTTATCTGAATCAATTTAGTTATCCTTCAATTATAAATAATAGTGATTGATTGTTAGTTACTTGAATAGGAAAATAGATTCAGAAAAATGATTTCATATCAATGAAATTTTTAAATTCAATTTCTAATTCTTGTTTTCCACAGTTCAATTCAGAATGATTTTTCAATCGGAAGCGTTAATAACTTCAACTTGGATTGACATTTAGTGGTTTTTGTTCGAAATAACCACTTTTAAAAAAAATTCTTCTTTCAAAATGCTGGCACCAGACTATTTTTAAAAATAGTAAATTATCTCATTTCAATTTCAAATATCTATGCACAGTAAATTCTCGAGTTTTACTTCTCTCCAACCTTTATAGAATAATTTTTGTGGCTCTCTCGATAGTTGCGAAACTGCCTCAGTTGTTACGATAAGACATTATTTCCATCATTTTTATATGCCGTCACGTCAAAGTTTCTATTTTATGTTATTCTGCTTGTCTTCTATTATGCATTTATGCAATAGAAGGAGTATAGGAAGAAATAGCACAGGAATTCTTTGTCAAAAAATGTACCTATTTATCCTTCCAAATAATATTTTCTAGTGCTAATTTACTTGTATATTGAATAGCAATCCAAATACAATAGCATGTCTCACGAGTCAACAAATTGGTATGTTTTCACTCTCTTCAGTAATTAAGATTTCTCAAACATTTTACTTTTGGTTTATTGATTGAAAGAAGTTTACATAGGATTAATTAATTAGGTTTGAGTTATAAATTAAGATTTTGAAATATCATTTTCTCAGATCAGTTTGTGTGCCAAAGATATTGGTATTGTAGACATATTATGTTATAGGTATAGGGAAACGGACTTTTCCACGCCGGACTATTCTCCGCTGGACTTTTCCTCTTGTTCCTAAGTGTCCTCTTGTTCCTACACACAGAGAAAGGATAAGTTGAATCAAATCAAATTTGATTTGTTTTGACTCATATGAATGGGTTATTTTTGCGCCTACATACGTGGTGAGTTGAATTTACTACTTAAAAGTAGTTAAATTGACGTGGGTTAAAACAAAACAGTCGTTTTGACTCACTCCCAAACTTAAAAAAGTTGCACCAACTCGCATAGAAAGTTAATTTATACGACAGATACATTGGATTAACTGTCGTTGTGAGTTCCTACAATACACTCTATCATAGTTGTTTTAATATACTTTAAAATTCTCAAAAAAGTAACTTTTAACTCTCATAGTAAGTTGATTCAATCTATAAAATGAATTGAATTACACAGTTATTGGCTGGTAGGACTACAGTTATAGTAAACCGACTGGTATCTCCAGCAATGAAGCAAGGAAACTTCGATTGACAGTTATGATCAAAGTTGGGAAATCTAGAGATGGAATATTATAGAATATGAGTTTGCTAAACCACTTTAAAGAACTATCTAGACAATTTCAATTACAAGTTTAATTACCTCTATTAATAATTAATAGTATTGAGTAGAAGGTTTCAATCAAGACTCCAAATCAGAGATTTTAGACTGTTAGTATTTTTTTAGTTTAGGTAGGTTTTTAGCCCAATCAATAGTCAGGTAGTCAACTGGAAAGAAGCTTATTTATCTTTTAAAGAGTATATTATCCTAAAAGAGGTATAGATAGTAGAAATTAGAAATATAATAGCCATCAATTAGAGGGGTAAGTGATAGTTCTCACTTCACCTTAAAACAATTCATGTGTTAAGTAACCACCTACATAAGTTCTTTAAATATTCATACATTAAACACATATATGATTAAATATATAATTTCATATGAATCATAAGCTTAGAAATAAATTTTTTATAGTTTTAATAATAAACTAACAACTAAATAGCATATTTGTTCAAGTTACAACCTATCTAATTAGTACAAAATTTAATATGTTCAAATTTATCCATTTTCAAATGGATCTTAAACTAGTTGATATAACTGTAAATAGTACATATTGAAATATGGTTATTGATATAGCCTGGTATTATATTGATTTATTATCGTGAATTACACAATTTGTTAATCATGAAGGTAAAAAAGATAATTTATTAATGGTTTGCAGATTTTTATGAAAAATATTTACAAGTTTTTCTATCTCGAATAAAAACATTTATATGTTGTTGCAATAAAAGGTAAATAGTGATTTATTGTATATATATTAAATAATCATAGCATATGTGTTATTGACATTTATGTTTTGTATTGAAATACTTCAGAGATGTATTGATGTAAATTCTAGTAAATTTTACAGTAAAATATCATTCGTTGAAATATGAACACGTTTAAATTTTACGAATAATAAAAATAAATCGTTATATAAACTCATGCTACGATTTTTTAACGCTGAACACACTTTTGGTGACCAAATATTATCATTGCTAATTAATTTATATATAATTCAAGCTATTTACTCACAGACTGTTAAATTAGAATCAGTCCATTGTAGTTAAATTATTACATGAATGTGGCTCTATTGTAAAATTATAAGAGGATTTCCGTATTGTAAGCCGCTTTTGTAACACGTTATAGAATTAACATTATGTTCTGTACTGCATACTCTATATAACGACCAATTAACGCTGCTGCTATACGGCCTCAATTATGATGTTCTAAAATTATTTGACTAAAAAATTTGAAATTAATTGTATATCTTTATATGATGCCTTTCCTAATTTTCCTGCAAATAAGAGAATGAAAAAAAAGAGGTGAACAGCAGAAAAAGTGTGCAAAAATGAATGTAGGAAAGGAACATGAAAAATGCGCTACCTGATCATTTTTCTGAACCGAAATGTTCAAATTAAGCTTTCTGTAATTCTGAATGTTGCATCGTACTTCATTGCAAAATAAAATTACAGGAGAATTTTAATTTAATGTCTTCACTTTAGAATTATTTCCATGTATACTTATCGTATATTTCTGGTTAACTTTTTGGTGCGTGGTTTGGAATCAGTGTTCCTTCAACTTTTTTCACTATTTTTCTTCAAAGTTAAAAAAAAAAACTGTGCTTTGATCAATATATAATTTCAGATCTTTTTTCCGTAGTTTTTGTTGATATAACCGATGTTGGAGCAAGTAAAGATAACGGACCAGAAAGGGACCAAGTAAAGATAACGGACCAGAAAGGGGCCAAGTAAAGATAACGGACCAGAAAGGGACCAAGTAAAGATAACGGACCAGAAAGGGGCCAAGTAAAGATAACGGACCAGAAAGGGACCAAGAAAGTTAACGGACAAGAAAGGGACCAAGTAAAGATAACGGACATAAAGGGACCAAGTAAAGTTGACGGACCAGAAAACTCTTTTTAGTTAAAATATTTGCTTTAGTATTTTATGAATATACAACCTTATAGATACTAATATTAATGATTATACATTAATTTTGCATATTTTATCAATTGAAAGAATTGTTAGAATAACTTGATACATTTTGAAGTTGTGAAGAACGAGTGGTGAACAAATGGAATTTTTTCTGCTTAAATTCTTTAATGTGGTATCTTTGATTCCAAAAATATTTTCTTAATCCAAATATTGGTCTAATAATTAATAATTTATTACCAAGTAAAGATAATGGACCAGAATTTAAGCAAGTGAACACAGAGGACCAGAATTTAACATTGTAAAAATAACGGACTGTGGTCCGCTATCTTTACTTGCTCCCTGATGTTTACAGATAAAATGATTGTGAATATATTGTCAGCATAATAATCTATTTCCTCCAACATATTATGATAATTATATTATAGTTCCTCTTGTGAAAATACGTGGCTAAAAATAAGAAGAGTTATTAATCATACATTAACATTAATTCAAATATTCCACTGCATTTGAAATATCCCAATGATATACGAGATGAAGAATAAGAATTATGTTTATAAGTCAATTTTAGAGAGATAATTAGCAGGAAATGGTAGCATTAAAGTTCAAAGACGATGCAATGATACCAATCTTAAACTGAAACATCAAGGCAATAAAAAAAACTTTTGACACTTAGTTGACTGGTGCAATAGAGCAGTAAAAGCTAATGTGCAAAGTGGGATTTGGACCCAGGACTGTAAAGACCATTGAGCAAATAGTCACTGCTAACTACTATCACTAACATTAGCTGATTGACTTTGTTCATTTAGTCATTTAGTCATTATTCTATAGGTCAGAGATATATATGAAATTCTGTCTTTATTTTCCTGCAATAACGAAATAAATAAATATAAAAATTAGCGATGGTGTAATGCCCATAGATTATCGTGACATAATAAATTTAATGATATTAACCCAGGCTGGAAGAATTTATTCCTAACATATTAAGGGAGGCAAGAAGGATTTATTCCTGGGATATTCCCTTAATATACTAGGAATAAATCCATCTTGCCTGGCTACAGTTTATTTCAATAAGTAGAATCATTCATACAAATAAAAAAGAAGAGGTAAAAAGTAGAGGCTGTCAATCCTTTTTTCAACGGTTTCAAAGAATTGAAATAAATGAGTGTAATGATAACAAATAAAATAAACTTATCATAATAAAGATATACTTAAAAAAAGTTTAATTTATTCTTAAGTAGAGTAATTGATTGGAAGATAAGATTTAAATATTTTACAGTTATTAAGAGATTATAATTGTTCGAAATATCGCTAAATGAAAATGTGAAGTCACTGATATATTTTCAATGTTTGAATATCTAAATATTTGAACATCATGGTTAATTCTATGATGCTTAGAACATATAAAAATTACGCAAACAAAAGTTAGAAAATTTTGGCATAGGAAAAAGGAAAACATTTATAAAACTAAGTATTATAATCTTTTCATTATTATTGGTATATCTTTTTGTTAAAATAAATTTATTGACGGTGATGAAGCAGTTATTAGCTGTTTATTATTCAGTGAACAGCCCTCAGTCACTAAATATCGAGCCTCTATTATGAAATAGACTCCCTTAAAAAGCAGCATTCTCTCAAGAAATAGATGAAGCCGAACCAAAGAGCCTTTTCATGTTCAATGAAATCTCCTGAGGCGATATAGTAAATAGGGGTATTCTTAGGGGCAGTGAATAATGCTATGCATCAACTCTATTTACTTCCATCCGATGTGTATTAAGCTATCAATTGAAATTCGGTAAATAAAATACTATCGATTGTTTATCACGATATGTATGACATTTATAATTTATTATAGATTTGATTTTGTTTGGACAGCTAAGTTTTTAATGAATTAAGCCTATTATTCCTGTTTATATTCAATTTTCAGTTACCTATTATATATATTGAATAATTATGATATTTACTTTGATCTCAATAATCTTATTTACATTAATTATTTATATTATCTTGATTTTCTTAAATTTGTGTATATCGATAATAACAATCAATTAAACATATTTATAGATAACTGAAGTTTCTTCATTCAATAAATTTACTGAAATGTTCCCTACCTCTCCATATCGAGTAAAGTTCGTCTCTATTTTTACGGGTTTATTTACGGTTGCACTTTGCCGTTTCTTTTCGGTTTACGGTTATTAGGTGCAGGTGTCTTCACGCTGTAAAACGACACACTATTTTACGATAGGTGTATCGGAAAAAGAAATCATGACACAATGTCTTTCCTCATTTAATGGAATTATACACTATAGGTGAGAAAACAGTTCATTCAATATTTGTGCATTGAATTTATTAAACTAAATCAAATTTGAAAAATAATTATAAATTGTTTATAATCGTGATTACTAATTATATTCTTTTATCTTTTGGCTGAATTATATCCAGTATAAAATTAAATTGTATAATTTATGGAAGAAAATATTGAATATGTTATAGGTTATTTTTATTAAAGTCTACGGATATTGAGAATAATATTTGATTTACTTTTTGATAATACAATTTCTGAATCTAATTGTTGAAGAGCGAACTCATTGAATATATACCAATCTTTTGATGAGTTATTATACGGTAAGGTAATATATGTTATCACTAAATAAATTTCAAATAGTATGAGGCAATAAGAAAATTAAATAATATCGAAGAATTATTAATATGGATTCAAATCGATTGTAGGTGAACATACTGTACAGTGTGGACCACAAAAAAATAAACCTGAATTTAATTGCTTATTAATTTGGAGCTAATCAATTTATTTCAATTATGTTTGTTGTTTTATCTTCAGAAAAATGTTTTTTTTAACACTTTAGCAAATTGCGATAAAAGTTGGTAACTTTATACAAAAGCTTAAAACTATTATTTATATTTTATAAAAACTATATTATTATAAATTATTTTTAGAAATTATAAAAAATCTCCCATTTAATAACACCAAAAAAATATAGGGGTTTATTCAACAAGGTGGCCCTTATTTGTGACACATTTTTCGCATCTTGCTCTCACGATGTCAGGGCTGTTTTGACTAAATCAGGATGATCTTATAATACTTCAATTTCAAACGTGATTTAATTCCTCTGGTCATCAAAATTATCAAGTGGAGATAAATAAACTTTATTCTTTAATATCCCCACTGAAGTATAATTACAAGAAATGAGATATGAGTTTCTGGGGGGCCCGTCAATGTCCAATTGCAGTTATTTTGAGGCCAAACTGTTCTTCAAAATAAATTTCAACGAAGCATCCTGCGTGCTGCCACCAAAACTGATTGAAATGTTATTCCCATAGACACTATGAGTTTGGAGTTAATTTCTAAATTAAAAGATGCAAATAATTCTCCATCATAAAAATTGCTTAACAAAATAGAAAAAATAATAATTGATTTCATATCATTTTTACATGGAAAACTGTTTTGTGCAACCAACCTTTTTACCCTTTTTTTTCAACACAACGCTGTGAGAAGAAAAATATTACCAATTTACCGCAATTTGCTGTAGTGATAAAAATCACTTTTCTGAAGATGATGCAACAAACAGGATTAAAATATCTTGATTATATTCAAACTTCACAAGTACTTATATTCGGGTTTACTTTTTGTGGTCCACCCTGTAGACCTATTTCATAATTTATCAAGTGAAATCGAAAGAAAATTTGAGATACATGGTAAATCTTCTCACCAATTATAATTATAAATTAAATATTCCGAAAATATCTTCTTTCAATAACACGTATTTTAGAGGCGAAAGAGCGAAATATTTAACTCCATGGAATTATGAAGTGCCAAGGTAGATATATAGTGTGCTTTTGAACTTAATGATCTTAGTGATGCTCATCCTCATAGTGATGTTCATCATCATAGTGATGTTCATCCTCATAGTGATGAAAGGACATGCATCGTTATTTAATGAAAGAATTTTAATGAGAGCTCAAAATATAGTATTAAGAAAAAATAACGTATTATCAAAGATAAATTTTCGCAAAGAGTAATTTTATTTCTTAATGGTAATGAGAAATATTTTTCTAAGAGATTTAATAAACAATAAATATACTGTTTATATTGAAAATTATATAATTCTAGTGATTAAAAGATTATCTAAAAAATAGTTTTTTTAAATAACTGACTTTTTATTAATGTTAGTAATTATATTTCATATCCCAGCTTTTTTCATTACGTAATCTTACTTACACATTTTCTGACAAATTACTGGTGGAATTACAACGAAAGTGTTTCATGAAATAAAATTCCTTTTTGCATCGTTTTATCTCGTATTACATTATTCTCTATTAAATTGAATACATTCTACATCAAAGCTTTGAAATCTATATTTTTGAACGAATTTGCATTACATTTGAAGAGTCGCAATGTTTCAAACCATTGAGTTTAGTATTGCCATTCAAGGGACAAATAAATACTCTAATACACATTTGAAGCCTTTGAAGTTACCGTCTCTTAAACCAATTCAATGACATGAGGCAAATATTGGTACCATATCAGGGAATTATAATTTTATTTATAATTATTTCTGTGCATTGAATGAGGAGTTCGTAAGAGGGTACAAGTGGTTATATATTAACTTTCCGAACTTCCTTGGTAAAGTGTTTTCTTTATAACGAAATCAAGATGAAGTAGGAACTGAAATATGTAAAATGAACATCAAAATATGTCAATGTTGGTAATTTTGTCAATTTATATCATTATTATGATACATTATGGGTGATGTGTTATCCATTTTCCCAAAGCACATGACTAAGATTCAAATAATCGGTTATTTAATTCAACCTAAACAAAGCCTAACTTTTACTGATGGGCGATTGAGCTGAAACTTCGCCATGAGGTGTGAAATGGTAACATAAGGTTATATTGGTCATGAACATTTTTCTTCTTGGGGCCCCCCTCCCCCGTGGAAGTGGTTCATTTGTGCGGTCCCTGTGTTAAAAAAATATTTCTCAGGCCGAAATCTTTGAATTTTTCTTGCTACTAAAAATAGAATATGTATCATATGGTTTAGGGAGTTACAATTTCATCACGATTTCAGTAAGGTTATCCATATCGAATAAATAAATGAATTTGAAGAAAAATATTAATTAGACTGAAACCTTAGTATATATTTCATTAAATCGTATCTTCCGTTGTATAATATCCTTCTTAGGTTAGGTAAAAGATACTATATAATTTCAATCTCATGTCCTATTATTAATCACTGCCAATGTACTATCAAAGAAAAGAGTCACTGCAATGATGTACTATCACAGAAAAGAGTCACTGTGATGATGTACTGTCAGAGAAAAGAGTCACTGTGATGATTTACTATCAGAGAAAAGAGTCACTGTGATGATGTACTATCAGAGAAAAGAGTCACTGTGATGATGTACTGTCAGAGAAAAGAGTCACTGTGATGATGTAATATCAGAGAAAAGAGTCACTGTGACGATGTACTATCAGAGAAAAGAGTCTCTGTGATGATGTACTGTCAGAGAAAAGAGTCACTGTGATGATGTACTATCAGAGAAAAGAGTCAATGTGACGATGTACTATCAGAGTAAAGAGTCACTGTGATGATGTACTATCAGAGAAAAGAATCACTATGATGATGTACTATCAGAGAAAAGTGTCACTGTGATGATGTACTATCAGAGAAAAGAGTCACTGTGATGATGTACTATCAGAGAGAAGAGTCACTGTGATGATGTACTATCAGAGAAAAGAGTCACTGTGATGATGTACTATCAGAAAAAAGAGTCACTGTGATGATGTACTATCAGAGAAAAGAGTCACTGTGATGATATACTGTCAGAGAAAAGAGTCAGTGTGATGATGAACTATCAGAGAAAAGAGTCACTGTGATGATGTACTATCAGAGAAAAGTGTCACTGTGATGATGTACTATCAGAGAAAAGAGTCACTGTGATGATGTACTATCAGAGAAAAGTGTCACTGTGATGATGTACTATCAGAGTAAAGAGTCACTGTGATGATGTACTATCAGAGAAAAGAGTCATTATGATGATGTACTATCAGAGAAAAGTGTCACTGTGATGATGTACTATCAGAGAAAAGAGTCACTGTGATGATGTACTATCAGAGAAAAGAGTCACTGTGATGATGTACTATCAGAGAAAAGAGTCACTGTGATGATGTACTATCAGAGAAAAGAGTCACTGTGATTATGTACTATCAGAGAAAAGAGTCACTGTGATGATGTACTATTAGAGAAAAGAGTCACTGTGATGATGTACTGTCAGAGAAAAGAGTCACTGTGATGATGTACTATCAGAGAAAAGAGTCACTGTTATGATGTACTATCAGAGAAAAGAGTCACTGTGATGATGTACTGTCAGAGAAAAGATTCACTGTGATGATGTACTATCAGAGAAAAGAGTCACTGTGACGATGTACTATCAGAGAAAAGAGTCACTGTGATGATGTACTGTCAGAGAAAAGAGTCACTGTGATGATGTACTATCAGAGAAAAGAGTCAATGTGACGATGTACTGTCAGAGTAAAGAGTCACTGTGATGATGTACTATCAGAGAAAAGAGTCACTATGATGATGTACTGTCAGAGTAAAGAGTCACTGTGATGATGTACTATCAGAGAAAAGAGTCACTGTGATGATGTACTATCAGAGAAAAGAGTCACTGTGATGATGCACTATCAGAGAAAAGAGTCACTGTGATGATGTACTATCAGAGAAAAGAGTCACTGTGATGATGTACTATCAGAGAAAAGAGTCACTGTGATGATGTACTATTAGAGAAAAGAGTCACTGTGATGATGTACTGTCAGAGAAAAGAGTCACTGTGATGATGTACTATCAGAGAAAAGAGTCACTGTTATGATGTACTATCAGAGAAAAGAGTCACTGAGATGATGTACTATCAGAGAAAAGTGTCACTGTGATGATGTACTATCAGAGAAAAAAGTCACTGTGATGATGTACTATCAGAGAAAAGAGTCACTGTGATGATGTACTATCAGAGAAAAGAGTCACTGTGATGATGTACTATCAGAGAAAAGAGTCACTGTGATGATGTACTATCAGAAAAAAGAGTCACTGTGCTGATGTACTATCAGAGAAAAGTGTCACTGTGATGATGTACTATCAGAGAAAAGAGTCACTGTGATAATGTACTGTCAGAGAAAAGAGTCACTGTGATGATGTACTATCAGAGAAAAGAGTCACTGTGATGATGTACTATCAGAGAAAACAGTCACTGTGATGATGTGGTGTCAGAAAAAAGAGTCACTGTGATGATGTACTATCAGGGAAAAGAGTCACTGTGATGATGTACTATCAGAGAAAAGAGTCACTGTGATGATGTACTATTAGAGAAAAGAGTCACTGCGATGATGTACTATCAGAGAAAAGAGTCACTGTGATGATGTACTATCAGAGAAAAGAGTCACTGTGATGATGTACTATCAGAGAAAAGAGTCACTGTGATGATGCACTATCAGAGAAAAGAGTCACTGTGATGATGTACTATCAGAGAAAAGAGTCACTGTGATGATGTACTATCAGAGAAAAGAGTCACTGTGATGATGTACTATTAGAGAAAAGAGTCACTGTGATGATGTACTGTCAGAGAAAAGAGTCACTGTGATGATGTACTATCAGAGAAAAGAGTCACTGTTATGATGTACTATCAGAGAAAAGAGTCACTGAGATGATGTACTATCAGAGAAAAGTGTCACTGTGATGATGTACTATCAGAGAAAAGAGTCACTGTGATGATGTACTATCAGAGAAAAGAGTCACTGTGATGATGTACTTGTAACTGTGCACTGTAACTGTACACTATAACTTTACACTGTAATTGAACACTGTAACTGTACACTGTAACTGTACACTGTAACTGTACACTGTAACTGTTCTCTGTAACTGTAAACTGTAACTGTACATTGTAATCGTACACTGTAACTGTACACTGTAACTGGACACTGTAACTGTACACTGTGACTGTACACTGTAACTGTAACTGCATACTGTAACTGTACACTGTAATTGTACACTGTAACTGTACACTGTAACTGTACACTGTAATTGTACAATATAACTGTACACTGTAACTATACACTGTAACTGTACATTGTACACTGTACATGTAAACTGTAACTGTACACTGTAACAGTACACTGTAACTGTACACTGTAAAGGTATACTGTAACTGTACACTGTATATGTACACTCTAACTGTATACTGTAACTTGACACTCTAACTGTACACTGTAATTGTACACTGTAACTGAACACTCTAACTGTACTCTGCAACTGTACACTGTAACTGTACACTGTAACTGTACACTATAACTTTACACTGTAATTGTACACTGTAATTGTACACTGTAACTGTACACTGTAACTGTACCTTGTAACTGTACACTGTAACTGTACACTGTAACTGTACACTGTAACTGTACACTGTAACTGTACACTGTAACTGTACACTGTAACTGTACAGTGTAACTCTACACTGTAATTGTACAATGTAACTGTACACTGTAACTGTACACTGTAACTGTACACTGTATCTGTTCAGATTAATTGTACACTGTAACTGTACACTGTAACTGTACAGTGTAACTCTACACTGTAATTGTACAATGTAACTGTACACTGTAACTGTACACTGTAACTGTACACTGTAACTGTACACTGTATCTGTTCAGATTAATTGTACACTGTAACTGTACACTGTAACTGTACACTGTAACTGTACACTGTGACTGTACACTGTAACTGTACAATTTAACTGTACAATGTGACTTTACACTGTAACTTTACACTGTAACTGAACACTCTATCTGTACACTGTTACTGTACACTGTAACTTTACACTGTAACTGAACACTGTATCTGTACACTGTTACTGTACACTGTAACTGTAAACTGTAACTGTACACTGTAACTGTACACTGTAACTGTACACTGTAACTGTACACTGTAACTGTACACTGTAACTGTACACTGTAACTGTACACTGTAAC